>NWUY0300026251.1:0-18035 GCA_004151065.3 Larix sibirica
GAAGAATACAAGGAGTATATGTTGACTGACATAAGATTCTCTTACATTTAACATTATGCTATTACGTTTGATCAGTTTACTCATTAAACCTAAAATAGATTATGCTTGGAATGATTGGGAATCCAAAATTTATGTGGGTTGGGCATTTCAATCTGTTTTGAATTTCGCACCAACTGCTCGGTTTTTTCTATGTTTTAAGACAATTTCCTTTCCTCTGAATTTCTGTAAATACAAGAAAGTGTTCTATTTTCCATACTGATTGGAGAAACATTCTTCAATCCCCTTTGTTCCCTCCACCCCCACCCCTCCTGGGGCCACTTAAGAAACTGTTCTAAAAATGCTCTGGAACAAGTTTTCCATGAAAGGAAGTTAGTGATTATAATGAACTTTGAACATTAATTCATTAAAAAATTCTTTGTTTGATTAGGAGTACAAGGATTATATGTTGACGACAGATTAAACTCTCTCATGTGGGCCAACCATTGTTTCTCTTCTCTGGAGTTTGCAGGTAGACTTTGTAATGGAGATACTGTCCCGTCTAGTGAGCAAACAGGTGAACATATCCAGCATTGACATACATATTACTTTCTACACATTTTACGTTTATTTCATTCACATGTATTATTATTATTATTATTTCTGCGGTTTAGATCTTTGTTTCAGTTTCTCTTCATTATTTTATTAAAACATGCCAGGATCTTGTTTCTTTTACGGCAATTTCAGTTTTGCCTTGGAAATAGCAAAATTGCGTATATGCTGTGAAAATTTGGAATGTTGTTTGTGTTTCAGCATTTTTGTTCTTCGTCTTGCTAGAAAAGCCTTTTCCAGTTCAGTGTTTTACTTGATATTGTATCTATCAGGCAATTTAAGTGCATTTCTTATTTTTTGCAATAAAATACACAAGATGACGACATTATCTTGGACATCTTTTTACTTGTTACAGATCTGGAAATTGCCCAAGTTATGGGTGGGGTTCTTAAAATGTGCATATCAGACAAAGCCACATTCATACCGTGTGCTATTACAGGTTTATTATTTCTGGAAACCCATTACTTATTTGTCCATTTACTATTTGAATTTTCTCATACATAATATGTTAGCTACTTTCTGTGTGCCGTAATTGCAGTTGCCCGCACCACAGCTTGAAAATGCACTGAACAAGCATCCGACACTCAGGGCACCTCTTGCTACTTATGCTAGCCAACCCAGCATACGTCCAACTCTTCTAAGGTAATTACTTTTATAACTTCTGAGCTTCTTTTTCAATATTTTTTGATAACATCGAAATTCCTCTTTCATACTTTTTCTCAATATTTACCCTGTATAATCCTTGGTCAGGGCAACTCTAGTGGTTTTGGGGCTTGCTCAGGACAGCCAGCCAATGAACTCGGTCTCCTCAACCCAGCAATCTATGAATGCAGGCGTCTCTGGGCAAACAACGACATAGATATGATCTTTGGAAGTCTGTATCTATTAATTGAAGTTTCTCTTGCCAGCTCTTCAATGACAATTATGCATTATGACGAAACGTTTGGGAAGCATTAAATGAGATGGTTTTAATCCATTGGATTACTGCTACATGCTCTGGCTGGGGGATGAGCTGTTATTCTGATAGTTCCACCAAGAACATGTAGCTCTCTTCGATTGTATAGATTTTAATTTGCAGATTTGCAGAAGCAAAAATGCTTCATAGTCACCTCAGCTTTCGAATGACATATCAAGCATTGACCTCTTGTTGAAGAGCTTCTGGTTGGGGAAGGATTTTTGGGAAACATGTTTTGCAAGCAGGTGGATTATTGAATGGGGGCCGGACTGGGTTCTGTCATGGAGATCGTCAGCAATCTCCAGCCTGTTTTTATCCCCTAATGGTACTTCATCATGATGGAAGGAAATTGGTTATCATTGTCGGATGCTTGTTAGGGAGATTGTACAGCTTGCAGGGTTTAAGCGACGTTCTGCTTCTTGTTCACTTGTTGAGCTAACAAGCAGATATATGTACAATATCAGTAATGTCACACTGAAGATAAGATTGGTTTATTTTTATTTCCTCTTGTTTTAATTCAGTTGAGTATTAAATTGTTGTATGTATAAAATACCCAAATCTAGGGGTTCCACAGCCTTTAATAATCCCACTAACATAGGAAGTTCTCCAGTTGGCGATCAGAAAATGCCCCTCCATTTGTCAATGTATTTCTAAATTACTCGAAACCATTCAAAATCTTGGTGGTATGGTGGAATGGCTGGTTCATGAGAAATTATAAACTATGCAAATTCAGGCACCATAAGATGCAAGAGAGAAATTATTGATTGCTCCGTGTCTTCTCAAAACTCCATGCATAATATTTAGACAACACGGAGAAAATAATGCATTTTTTTTCTTTCTTACGCTACGATGAATTTTGCACAGGTCGGCTCTTGTTTGACAAACATCTTCCACGAGTAACGGATTCAGGTATTGCATCTGGACGCAACACCGTGGATTTTGAGATCGATAATCTCAGATGCAATCTCAATTTACAACAGTTGACGTGCCCACATCGATTTGATAATCCGTCTGTGTTTTACTGTTCCAGTGGGTTGTGGAAGTGGTGATGGTAGCAACAAACGTTAAAGAATGGCGGTAATGGTGCAACGGGAAGTTTCTTCATGTTTTGATGATAGATTTATCCCTCTTTATCCTTCTAACAACAATAAATTTCAGCGGATGAACAACCTAATTGTTCCTTTGTTACTAGCTTGTTACATTCCGATAACAATATTTCGCATGTCGAGCGCAAAAATAAATGTTCACATGCACACAAAAATATATGTTTGAATAACAATGAAATGTTGGAGGATGATCAATAAATGCACGGGTGACTGTAAATACATTTCCAAAACGTAATATTTATTATCATAGCGGTAAAATGTAATATTTATTGTCATATAGGGGTATGGAACACAATATATTGATTTTTCAGAACAAGTTTCATATTTTTGCGCTTAACATTTTTTAAATGGCCGAGATCCCTTTTAATTTTATGGTGACGTCGATTGAAAATTCATTTTGATAAAAAATTCTAAAATATGTTGTCGTTAGCGGTATTCTCATTTTCTTTTATGGATTAAATATTTGTTTTAAAAATAGGTCACCATAATCAATACTCTTATATCCTTTTATCTGTTAAAAAACTCTCATATTTTCAAAAGTTGGGACTTGTATCATTACAAATTATCATAATAATACAATTTTTTTTTTCATTCAGATTTTGAAGCAAATAATAATAACATAAAATCAATATCATTGTTACATCGGATGCATTATTAATATTTATTTTAAATGATATTTTTTCCTTTGGAAATTAATTTGACTTATTTCAACATTAATAAAAACAGAGTTTGCCACGAGTGTATCTCCACTATTTGATCACAATCATTTGCTATCTATAAGGATTATCATTTTAATCATTTTAATTTTGAATGAATCTCCACCATTTACAAGGAAGTCTTTGGGCCCTTTCTTGCATTTCATTTAAGGTATCATGTAAACTTCTTGGTGTTGATTCTGTTACTAGACCCAAGAGACATTGAACAAGACACAATAAGATTAGAATTGTTTTCTAAAAAATCAATAGTATTTTGCTATTATCATTAATGTGTTTTACTATTATCATTACTGTGTTAGGATTGGGGAATTAAACACAAGCTAGCATAACACAACATAAAATACATCAAAATACATTAATGAGGCATATGTTATCAGATCGATCCATAGGGATATCCATTTAAAGCATCAAGATTTAACGAACTCCCTTTTGGTGAGGAAGACCAATTCCACATAATCGGTTCATAACAAAACAACCTTCACGATTTTTGACTTGTTCCGTGTTAGCTAATTGTATTTTATGCATCATGACAATTTTTTACACTTAGATTAACCTATAGGGCCATCCTTTTATATCATCAAGATTTAACAAATTCCCTTAAAGTGAGGAAGACCAAGTCCACATTGGTTCATAATACACAATAACCTTCGTGATTTTTGACTTGTTTTGTGTCAATCAATTGTTTTGTTCTAATGGATCAACTACGTGAATGCTTAGTTGGTCGTCTAGTCGCTCATTAGTCGATCATCTAATTGACCACTTGGTTGACTCTTCTAGGGAATATTACTTGTTTAATGTTTTGTCTCCAGAAGATCCGAAGTGGTGACGATGTAGCAAGTTCTGTTGTTCCAACAACCTAAATCAACACAACCATTTGGAGATATAGGAGGTGAAATTACTTCTGCAAACTTCCTATAATTGCAACTTACTTTCGGAATCCCAAACATAGCTCGAAGTGTCACAAACTTATCTTTTGAGAAATGTTTCATAAATATATCAACAATTTGATCATTAATTTTGCAATAGACAAAATTCACAATGTTATATTGTACCAAATATCGTAGGTAATGAGCATGAAACTCCACATGCTTTATCTTGCTATGTGCAATAGGATTGTTGGCAATTTGTATTAAATTTTGGTTATTGTGAATATTATAGTTGTGTGTTAACTGAGAAACCAAGTTCTCCCAAAAAATGTTGAATCCATATCACCTCTATGCGAGCATTAATTGCACCACAATATTAAGCTTCCGTGGTTGAAAGTGAGATCACTATCCGCTTCTTGCATGATTGGACCATGGGTCTAGAACCAAGATGAAACACATAGCCAAATGTAGACTTCTCGTCAACGTCATCCTTGTCCAATCTGAGTTGGTATAATTGACCAATGAGTTTGTTGTATTGCTGCAATATTTTATACCAAGTCGATAAAAGTGCCCTTCATATAAAAAACAATTGTCTTTGCGTCATTTTGACGATTCTCATGGATTCAATAGAAATTGAGAAACCACACTAGCAACAAAAGAATTATTAGGCCGATTGTGAGATACCTAAATAAGGCTACTAACCAATTGTCAATAGAAGTCACGCCATGTTCAGTGATTCACATTCTTTGGTTAATTTCACCAAAGAATGTGAATCCCATTATTTGGGAAACATTATAGTTGACACATTATAGTTACGTGTCAACTCTAAAACCAAGTTCTCCCAAAAAATGTTGAATCCATATCACCTCTATGCGAGCATTAATTGCACCACAAAATTAAGCTTCTGATGTTGAAAGTGAGATCACTATTTGCTTCTTGCATGATTGGACCATGGGTGTAGAACTAAGATGAAACACATAGCCAGATGTTGACTTCTCATCAACGTCATCCTTGTCCAATCTGAGTTGGTATAATTGACCAATGAGTTTGTTGTATTACTGCAATATTTTATACCAAGTCGATAAAAGTGCCCTTCATATAACAAACAATTGTCTTTGCGTCATTTTGTCGATTCTCATGGATTCATCAGAAACTGAGAAACCACACTAGCAACAAAAGAATTATTAGGTTGATTGTGAGATACCTAAATAAGGCTACTAACCAATTGTCAATAGAAGTCACGCCACGTTCGGTGATTCACATTCTTTGGTTTATTTCACTCTCGACGTAATAGGTGTAGTAAAGCTTAACAGTCTTCCATCTTGAATCTTTGCAAGAGATCCATTACATACTTAGGTTGATAAATAAAGATGCCATCATCCACTTGTAAAACTAAGAGGAGATCAATCATTTCAAAGGTATCAAGTGATTGTTTCTTCAAAACTAATATAAAATTTACATTGCTTCTAGTAATGACTAATCATCTACATACAATGCAAAAATTAATGTTTCACCATTTACGTGTAAAAATAAATGTTATATGATTTACATAGTTTGAAACCAAGATTGATAAAGAAATGACCAATCATTTCCTACCAAGTCCTAGGGGCTTGTTTCAAACCATAGACATATTTTTTCAACATTGACATTCTTCTCAAAACTAGGAGGTTGCTCCGTACTAGCACATCCACTTAACTTGTGGCCCGTAAACACCGATAGGTCACAAGTTAAGTGCTATGAANCAAATATATATGTTTGGCAAAATTTCAATAAAATCTTTCAAATTTCAAAGCTTTATTTTTTTTTTGAGATTTTTAAGTAAACTAATTATATTTTATAAAAATTTGAATCATATTCATTTTAAATTACAAATCATTTTTGAAAAAAAATTAAAAAGTTAATCAAATTGCAAAACTCATACTCTAAAATTTGATATTTGATATGCCATATACCAAATGAATACAAAACACTTAAATTAAAGCATACTCATCTTCCAACACTATAGCATAAAAGAATGCACATCTTAAATTTATAAAAAAATAAACTTCACAACATATACTTCACTCCCCAATTGGTTTGCCTCATAAATCAAACTTATGGACATATAGGACTCACATAAGAGATCTACTATGTACCCTACATTGATCCTCTTTTCATATAAAGGACTACACTTTTTAAAATCGCCATGATCAACCAGTTTCCTTTCCATGAGAGATTTCAAATTCAAGAAAAATAACAAATTCAAATCTATTATGTATAGAGCAAATGTACACAATAATAACTTTGAATTTTTATAAACCACCAATATTGTATGAGATAACACAAAGTTTGACTTCCTATGAATATGAAATACAATTTTATTTAAAATAAATAAAAATATTAAAATAAATTTTAAAAATCTTTACTAAAAAATGTTCATCTTTAATCATAAAGAAAAATAGTAAACAAATTCAAATTAATTTCTCGAAGTAATGTTATTATTTAATAATAATAATAATAATAATAATTTACCTGATAAAACAATTCATAAATTATAACTCTACTATATTTTTCTTTTCAAACCAAAACGTAAATACTAATCTTAAGCGGCATATGTAAAAGACAAAAAGTAGCACACATGAAAGGAAGGTAAATAGCAACTAGAACAATCACTTAACTTGTGGTTGGTGAACACCGATAGGTTACAATTTAAGTGTCACGAACAAGTTATAAGTTATCTCTTACATGTTTTCCATGAGTAGTTATAATCACCCATTGTTTATGCCTCAACTGCATGTTATCACCCACCTTCAATTAAATAGGTTGTTTGCCACAAGTGCTCATTATCCATGCATTAACTACCCATTATCCATTCATCAGCTACCTGTTATTTTGTATATTATTTTTTTATAATTGTTTATTTTGAATTTATAACCACTGCCATAAAAGCAATATGGACAATACACTTGTCTCATCCTCGTGCAATCTAGGAAAAGCATAGATGGTAGTCCACCCCAAATTCTAAAATAGGTACGCCTATCGACATAAAAATTATTTTACTATATTTCCTTTCATAAATACTTTCATCCCTTCTTTTAATAAGTGGTTGTTCTATCATTTCATCACATTTAAAGAAAATATAAAACATACTACTTATATATTATCATGTCATAGGCGTTAGAAGTCATCTAGATGCCTCATATGTAGACAGTAATATATAGGGAAGCATCTTAATGCAATATTTTCCTCTTTAGATAGTTAAGATTTTTTAGATATTTAATGTAAACTATATGGTTTTAAGTTCCTTTAGATTCAATCAATGGCACTACTGCTGAAATTATATTGATAACCTATTTCAATACCTGCATACATAATGCTTTCCTTTATACATACCCATATCACATGTATCTAAAAAAACACTTGATATAATTTGTAATTATATAAAAATCTAAAATAGTTTCGATTATGGGGTCACCTCAAGATTTTCCCGTTTACAAATTAAGCCCACTTTACAAATTATTTTAAAAGCTAAAATAGTTCAATTTTGGGGTTGCCTCGAGATTTTCCCATTTTGAAAAATTAATCCCACTTTCATGCAATATACTTTAGTGTGGAGTGCGTGTGTTGTGCTTACAAATGAAAATAGAATTAAACAACCCTTGATAAATGAAAATACTGGGTAATTTTTTTTGTTTTTGCGACTAGCATAGTTACTTAACTTGCTTTTTTTTGTAACAAGTTAAGTGTTATGAACAAGTTATATGTTACTTGTCCTTCATGCTTAGTTTTAATCACATGTCTAAGCCTCGACTACTTCTTGTAATCTTCTTTAGTTAAATGGGTTATCTATCACTACCTATTATTCATGCATGAGCTACCAGTTATCCATGCATAAGTTACCAATTATTTTTTATATTTCTTTATTTTATAATTGTTATTTCTAATTTTGAATGACGACCATAAAATCAATCTCGTCAGTACACTTGTCCCACCCTCCTTCAATCCAGGAAAAGCATAGATGGCAATGCACCCCAAATTCTAAGAGATGTAAACACCTATTTGTGTAATAATTTTTTTTCCAGGAAGATCTCCATGAAAGAATGCACTTTTGAGATCCATTTGATGTACCTTCCATCCAAGTCAACCAACAAATGAAACTATCAATCAAACAAAATTCATCTTTACAACACGAGCAAATGTTTTAGTGTAGCTGAACAATCTCTTTGCAACTAAAGGAGCTTTATGTCTTCAACAACACCATGAGATATGTATTTGGTATTGTAGACCCATCGGCCCTTCACTACATTCTCTCCTTGTAGTTGAGGAACTAAATTCCATGTTTTATTTTTCATCAAGGAATTGTACTATTCAACCATAACTTTCTCCCATTTAGGTTGACCATATGCATATACATATGTATCTCGATCAGATGCCTCTAGCACACATATCATTAGAGCAACACTATCACACTGTTTATGACCTCTAGTCTTTCTTGAGTCATTGATATCTCTTGCCACTTAGATCTAACAACTTCAATTGTTTTAGCAACACAAGGTAGATAAGTATTCTGCAATGAAGAGACTTGTATTGACCAATTCAAAAGAGGATTGCTTGGGGGTTTTAAAATTGGTAATCGATTATGTAGTTAATGATCGACTACAAGTTGAGGCATGCATGTGAATTGAATTTCAAGTCAACACTCCAAAATAATATTCACTCGATTATATTTGTCACAATTTCAAAAGGATCATGACTAACCAAACAAGAAAATGAATTCAACAATTTAATACTCAAGGTCTTTCATCAAAGATAACATCCATTCAAATGATAATATGTTGCTTGACTGGGTCAAATAGATCATATGCCTTTTGACTCTTTAGAGTAGCCCATTATTATGCAAGCTTGACTCTTTGCATCCAATTTCTTTCTGTAGTAGTTTGGGATGTGCGCCCACACAATATATTCAAATTTTCTATGGTGTTTGACTAATGGTTTCCTTCCACTACATTTCTCAATAGGAATCATATCACATACAACTTTAGTTGGAATAAAGTTCAACCGGTAGTTTGATTAACAGACAACTTCTGTCGAGAAGCTAGTCTACAAACATTTGGCTTGAAACAAACATTGTGCCATTTTGACCAAAGTCCATTTTCCCATTTCAAGTCAATGCTCAAAAATAATATTCACTTGATTCTATTTGTCACAATTTCAAAAGGATCACTGCTAACCAAACAAGAAGAAGAATTCAACAATTTAATACTCAAGGTCTTTCATCAAAGATAACATCCATTCGAATGATAATACGTTGCTTGTCTTGGTCAAATAGTTTGTATGCCTTTGACTCTTTAGAGTATCCCGTCATTATGCAAGCTTGACTCTTTGCATCCAATTTCTTTCTGCAGTAGTCTGGGATGTGCACCCACAATATATTCACATTTTCTATGGTGTCTAACTGATGGTTTCCTTCCACTACATTTCTCAAGAGGAATCATATCACATACAACTTTAGTTGGAATAAATTTCAATTGGTAATTTGATTAGTAGACAACTTTTGCCTATAAGTTAGTTGACAAACCTTTGGCCTGAAACAAACATTGTGCCATTTTGGCCAAAGTCCATTTTTCTTCCTCTGCCAAGAGATACCATGTTGTGACAAGTGGTTTTCAAAAATTATTTTGACATTCTCGACCATTGTTTGATCTTCAACATTTCTCAAGTTGACTGTTGCTTTTCAACCAATGCCTTAAATTCCTTGAAATTTAAAAGACATGAATCTTATTCTTCAAGAAATATACCCAAGTGTACTTGGAAAAATGATCAATGAAGGCTAAAATATTCCTTGCATGCACTAGTAACGGTTGGTTCAAAGGACATTAATCACTTTGGACAAGTTCGAACTAAGTATTTCTTGTCCATGCTTTCCTTGTCTCAAAGGTAGCGTGGTGATGTTTACCAAGCATACACCTTTCACATACTCCATAAGGGGAACACTTTTAAGTAGTCAAGTAACCATGTTATGTTTCACCAACAATTTCAAGCTTCAAAAATTTAGATCTTCGGGTCATTCATGCTAAACTCTGCTACGATCATTGGTTTGATGTGCAGTCGGTTCATAATATTTCCTTGGAACACCATGAAATTTGTAGTCCATATTTAGGATCAAGAAACCCTTTAGTGATAACTTTCACATTGTTCAAATATTTCCCAACAAACATATATGTCCAAAATTCAACCCTTTTTCCAGCCTGGGTAAGTTGAGATGCACACTACAACTTAACACTCAAGTTGGGTACATGATAATCATTAGTGATCACACCATTTTGACATTTAATGTCACCACAACCAACAACAATAAAAGTATAATCATTTGCTGAAAATATTTTCTTTTCTACAACTTCACTTAAGGACGAAAAAATGAGAAGCATCTTTAGCCATATGATGTGTACATCCATTATTGACTATTCGCTCACTTTGTGTAGTGTGAGCATGAGGGCCTGCAAAGCACTAACAAAGAAAGTACATTTGTGTCTTACCTTTTGGGAGTCGATTTTGAACATTGGTCAATTGTCTAGTCGATATGTCTACTCAGGTTTTTGGCCTTCTCTTCGCGATCTATCCTTCTTCCAACAAACCATTTCTACGTGTCCTGATTTCCACAATAGAAACATGTCTTATTGATTTCTACCTTTCTTAGTCGAAGTCTGCTCTTCGTGCTTCTTCTTCTTGTTTTGGTAAGATGCAATCTCAAATTTTCTCTACGTTACATTGTCAATCCATTTCTTTGTAGTTCTGTAGACCTTTTCCCTTTAATAGATGGGCCTGTTGCTTGACTTCTAATTTGGATTCTTCAAGCAATTTTTCGTATCCTCTAATCAACAATCCATAGAAGGAATCAAAGGTATAGTCCTTACCATGTTCTTTTCTAGATGCTGAGTTAGCCTGAAATGTTGAACATAATATACCATAGGGTTTATCCATGTTTGAGGATTATTTCAATGAGATGACCATTCTTTTTTGAAAACTTGTTTCCACATTCACCCAACTTCAATTGTAACTCCTTGATGTGGGCCAAGAAGTTTCTAAATCATTTCAAGGGAGATGATATAGAGGACTTCAACTCTTTCTCAATTTGCATAACCTAAATTTCATTAATCTTATCAAACATTTTTTCAGCTTTTTCTAAACCTAATGATCATAGCTGATCTCATTTGTAAGAAAATGAATCTCCTTTAAAATGTAGGTGGTAATGCCTCCTATAGCCTCATACTTTTTTCCATAGAGGACAATCTTTTGTAGATCATCCCTTGCATATGGAATCATAGTCTTTGTAAACTACCAAAGTGTTACTTTTTAGAAAGGTCTATATATCTTGTGCCCATATTCCATAATTGTGAGGATTCAAAATCACCGAATCTTGCTTGGAATCCATAATACTAATCTATATATTTACTCCCTAACATGGTTTGCAAGTCATAACTCTGATTCAATTGATAGATATATCCAATTCAATAGAGTATGGCTACATGACACTTCAAAAGATTTGTAGACAATAAGGTGCGACTCAAACCAACTAACTTTGATACCATGTTGGAGAATTAGGGAATTAAATATTATTAGAGACTTAATGATTCTAAGAAGAGGTGGTGTTGAGAGACACTGTTACAACACTTAAGCACAAACTAGCATAGAACAACATAAAAGACATCAAAATGCATTAAGTAGACATATGCTATCACTTAGAGAAAGCATAACCATTCTTCACAATCTTAGATCGACCCATTGGGACATCCCTTTATAGTACCAATATGTAACCAACTCCTTTTAAGTGAGGAAGACTAGGTTCACATACTTGGGTCATTACACACAACAACCTCCATGATTGCAACCCTGTTATGTGCCATAATCAACTATTTTGTTCTAACAACTTGACCAGTTGAATGCTTAGTTGATTGGCTGGTCGATTCTTCAGCCAATTTGTTAGTCAACCACTTAGTTGATTCTTCAGCTGGCCGTCTTCCTCCAAAAGATCCAGAGTTGTGATAAACTAGCAAGGTCTATTGTTCCAACGTAGCGTAATAATAAAATTAGCTAAAATAAGAATGAAAGAGTTTTATAATAAAACAATTTTTGGGACGATTCTTAAAACATTGTGGGATGAAATAATACATCATATTTGTGATACTAAGAATTTGGAGGATGCAAATCAATTTCTCTTATAATATTCTATGTATGCCAATAATAGATATCAATTTCAAAATATTTGTAACAATATCGACTTTTCTAAACTTTCAAGTCATCAAAATTATGAAGATTTAAGAAAACTTCTCTCAAACGTTTTGAGTATAGAAATAAAATTTAGAGCACTCCAAGTAATCCCTTAAACTAAATTTGGACTTTGAATAGAGGTTTAACAATCATAATCATCAACAACAAAGACAACTAATGTGGGGATTGAATCTAAGACCTCTTGCATAAAGTTCAAAGCACTCAACTACCCAAGCTAACTCACTAAATTATTACAATAACTGGTTATTCACAAAAAATATTCATATTTAATGTTATATAATCTTTTGTTTTGTTAAAACTTTGTATTCAAATTTAACTATTTCCATCGTCGTTATAATTAATTATATACAAAATGCATCATATTAATTTTATATAAACAAAAGGATTATTATTATTATTTTATTTTTTATGTTATATTGAAAATTTGTTGTGAAATTTAGATATAATATAACGTTGTCATTTTAGAGATAAATCCATTTATTAATGTCTATTTCACTCATTAATCTATAAATTCTTACAAGTACATAAATAATTGTTAATTTTGTCATTTGAGTTTACCTTGGATGGTTGGAAGATTGAGTGTTATCCTCTCCACTTAAAATCAATTACCATGAGTGACATGTTGAGTTTTTAATGTGTATATTGTTGTATCGGCCTTGTCCCTTGGAAAATCCAACTTACCTCAGATAACATCCTTAGAGATGAAAATTTTTTAGTAGATTTCCTTAATATATATATTTCATAGATTTTTTTTTCAATTTTCATGTTAAGATATATTTTTCAAGTAAAGTAATGCCAAAATAGATATAATCATGTGAAACTTCTTATTAGATTTATGTGAATATATATATATTAGTTTGAAAGAGTTTATTTCAATTAACATGGATCTAATAATAAAGAGACCTAATATTAAGTGAAGTTTATAAACTTTTCGATTTTAAAAAATATATAGGTTCTTTGTTGAAAGTTCTCTTGTTAGTTTTGGTTGACATGTGAAATCTTGAGATTTAAAGGATGCTTGCAACCGATGTTTTGTCATGTGCTTGAATTACCACATAAATAAGTCGCCAACAAAATCTTGGAAGTCCAAACATAGTTGAAATATGTGATGAAGGAAGGTTGGATTTGCATGGGTGTAGCATGCTAGTGGTTTCTCTTTGTATCAATGATGCGTAATACAAAGTGAGTTTGTGTGTAAAATTGTTCTCAATATTTTGGCTCACATATGTGAACTTAAATATACTACACGCACCTAACTATAGTGACAATGATATATTTTGGCACAAATCAATGTTAGAGGCTAGTCATGTAGTTGCAATTTCAAAGGATTACAACTATTTTCATAGAGCCTTGAATATGGATTTATACGTTTGAAATGTCAAGGTTGAAATTCTCGAACACAATATTCCTCCTTACAATTATTTTCCTTAGCCCCAACATCTGCATAGGAAATGATCAAGCAAGAATAGAGAGTGAACTATATCTAATATTGCAAATGGTTAGTAGATTCATTGATCTTTTTGGGGTCAAAATTATGCTAATGAAGTTTGCAACCTATCAATGCTATTATACACATCACGATCTTTTCAATGGTGCCAACATCACCACAGTCGGAGTTTGTATGAGGAGGATATCCCTCTCGCAAGCTAAGCTATGTTGTTGACCACTATGGTATTGAGTGGATGCCATACTAGTTCTTACACACACATATGGATTTTCTTAGGTGTGGAGTTTCAAGAATATTCTAGAGGTTAAAAAACCTAACCCTAATTGGGAATTGATGCATTAAAAAAATCTAACTATAAGTCTATACCACTATAAGAACATGTTAAATATTGGGTTGCTAGGATAGGGAGGGGTTCCATTCTTATATTGATTTGTTGTTCCATAGATGAGCATAGAAAGGCAGTGGGATATTGGAGTAAAACATTAGAAGCAAAAGACCCTATGGAAACAATATAGGCTGCATAGTCCATGTAAACTCCACGGCGAGTTCATTTTTCTTTGTATTGGCATTTCATAATTGAGAAGAAAAAAGCAAGGCAAAGTCCTCATTTTCTCACTGGGTTTTCCCATATTGGGTTTTCCAAGGTACATCTAGTGTTCATTATGTGCATGGTGTGACCTATTTTTTTAGCTTCTTTTATTTCAATGCCAACTTATTTCAATGTTTTTCACTCTAAACTAGTAATATCAGATCTTAATCTTAAGTAAAACATTGCATAACAAAGTTAGCAAAAACTTATGAGATATATTGTGACAATTGTTCCAATGGAATATCCATGTTAGTTTACAGATCATTAATTTGATAAACTCATTTTATGACATATTAAATTGATTTGTATTTAAATAAGGTTTGATAAAAAAACCTAAATCATAAAAGAAAAATTCAAAGATTCATATTAAAATGTTTCAAAAAAATATATACTTAGATATGCTTTGATTTAAAAACTCAGTTCATTAAAAAAACTATCACTTTATAATAATATGCTCCAAACCTAAATCTGTCAATTTGGTCACCCGAGTGGTTGAAAGGAGTGTTATACTTCCCACCCAATATAATTTCCCACAAGTGACATGTTGATGTCTTAATTAGTATATGTCCTTGAGTCCTAAAGAATCTAGTTTATCTTGGGTACCATCTTAAAAAGGAAGGGAACTACCCACACAACCACATTTGGAGTCATAATTCGATATTTGAAGAAAAAACACATTTTAACATTGAAATTCAGTGAAAAAATGTGAAACCATTTTTTTAAATTCCCCATTGACAGATCTTGCTTAAGCAACATTAATCATTGTCTCTTAAGAAATGTCATTTCATATTCATTTATGTATATGTAAACAAATTCCATTATAATGTCGCATAAGTGATGTTTTGTGATTTTTTAAATTCTTAATGACAATTCTTTTATAGTTCCAACATGTTTGTTGATAAGTTTTTTTTTGCGGCATTGAAAAGATGATCACACAAAAGAAAACAAACCATTTTTTAAGAGTTGGAAGTAAGTGAATTTTTTTACTAGTAAATTTTGCTAACCCTACTCAAAATTTTATTAGGTTAAAGTTTGTTAATACCATTTGAATTTTGTATTTGTGAAGTTCTTTGAATGTATTCCTATCATACTAATGAATGGGTTGAACATTTTATTGAAATTAAAAAATAATGCCAGAGAACCCTAACTCGGGCATTGGTGCATCTAATAGATTGGTTTATATATAGTCTGTAATCAATAAAGCGTTGGCTCTCATTGTGGATGTTGATATTGATGAATGATCCTGATATGCTCATACAAATAATTGTGAGAAACCATCTTAGAATCATGTCAAACTTTTTGATATTGGTGAGAAATGTTATTTCCCTTGCACAAATTGCAAAGACATAGAGAGAAGAAGAATTGACAAGTCAACAACTACGAGACACTGCTTAGAGGATGGGCACCTTGAAGAGGGTAAACAATATCATCCAATGGTAAGATAGAGAAAACAGTTTTTGTTGTCATTTTCAAGTTTCAAAGGTTTTAATATTTCAATATTAATTATATTTATTTATTTGTAATTACAAAGACAAGAGCACCAATGCTTGGAATTCTAGACGCAACAATTAGTAGTAGAGATGGTGAAGGTGATAGAATTGAATATGATACTATGTAAGAACATCAAAACTAATATTATTAAAAATGAAGGGATAAATAGGTTGATCCATGATACCTTTGTTGCCAAGGATGAGAAAGTGTAACAAACCCCTTTTGTTTGGGAGATTTTAAACCTAATTAATAACATATTCCTTGATAAATTTTGCAAAAAAGATTAATCTACTAGGTGTACCCCTCTCTCTACCTTTGCTTTGGTTGTGTCATCCATATATGGGTCCCCTCTACGTCGTTATTCAGATATGCTCCTACTCGATATAATAGGATCAACTGTTTTTTTTGGTCCTTGTCATGAATGAATGGCTTCTTCATAAGGTCTTTGGAAGAGGAACAACACTTATGGGAACACTAGCAAATGATACATATATAGAACAATAGGTTATGTAATAAAAAAAGGAATGCTGTAACTACTCATAAATAAGCAACAAGCTTTTAATCTTAACTAATCACTTAATCACGAATTTCCAGGGTCATTCAATCATGTCAATTTTACACTCTTCGGTCTCCAATTTATGCAGGGGAGTTAGAGCTTTTAGGTCCCACATGAAATCATGAATTCACAAAATGCGTGCGCACGTATCACCGGAAAATAATTGTCCGAGTGGGGCCAAGCAAACGAGATAGTTTTATTAGTGATGACCCTAGAGCTGCTACTAAATTAGGAATTGTTTTTTAGCTCAGATTCATTATCCTCAAGAAACCAATTAACAATTCTAATACAACTCAGATAACCAGTCAAATCTAAAAATTGTAACCCAAAGAGAAGAATCTCTACTTACCTGGTAATTGACCAACTTAGCCAATTTTGCATGCAAAACTTGTCCTCTGTAAGGCACCAACTAATCAATCAGCAACAACAGTTGGGGGGATAAATCTCCACCCACCCAACCCCCAATAGGAGTTGAATCTCTTGTGCCCTCAACAATTAACCCTATGCTAGACCAGGTGAGACCTTACTCTTTTCTCTATCAACCTCTGTACAACAATATCCTCCTCCTTAGACTCCCTCTCAATTAGGTGCACTCACAAACAACAATAAACCAACACAAACAGTAAACAAACCCTAAAATCAACCATCAAAACTAGAGCCCTCCCTCTTGGGATTGGCCTCCTTTTATTACTTAATTTCCAAATTTGACTTAATTTATTAATTTTGGATGGATGACACACTTCTCATCCATGCACCTAAATTAAATCACAATGCACATATTCCTTTTTATTTTTATATATTAATTGACCTTTCTACTATGACCATATGCTATTTATACTTATACTAATGCCGGAGGTTGGAATCTGACAAAATGCACCTTATGGATGGGAACTATGAATATATTCTTGATGTACTTCTTATTGACAAGGCACACAAACCTTTATATAAAGACTCAAAAACAAGTATTCTCTTTTATCTCTTTTTTTTGGTTTAACTTGAAGGTACTGGACAATATTTCAAACACATGTATGACACATATCCGAAGGTATGCAAGATTTTTCTGTATATAAATATATATTTTTTTGTCATTTTTGGTGATTGTAATATGTAGGCCCTTAATATCCACTATTTAGTATCTATCTATCTATCTATCTATATATATATATTTTAATTTTTTTATATTGTTAATTGATATTCCCCTACCACCATGAAATACTTTACCTCACACATACTGAGAATTGTGTTCCATTATCAAAGATATAGGACTAAAGTATAAAACAATTGATGCATGTTTTAATGATCTTATTATATATTATAAAAACCATGCACCATAATTAGAAAATTTCACAATGCATCCAACGAGTGCTCCCGCTCGAAATTTGAGTAAAACCACAGGGAGATATGTTGAAAATACGAACAAAAAAGTAGTTTTTTTCTTTCTTCCTCCAAAATT
>NWUY0300026251.1:20690-34182 GCA_004151065.3 Larix sibirica
ATCCTCATCCTCATCAGCATCATCATCATCATCTGCTAATGAGTTGAATTGAAGCATAAGATAAATTGTCTAGTCATAGTTCAATATATAAAATCCTTGTTACATGCAAGGCAATTCATTGATACTAAAAAAGGGTTATCCTAACAATGAATAAATAGTCTAAATTCAAATGCAAAAAGGAACCATTTATTCAGTGATCTATGATTATTCTCCACTACCAAATGTGAGGAAACCCACCAATGTGGAAAATGTAAACCATGGTACTAAAGCCTCAAGTTTGGATTCCCATTGAAAAATTGTTGTGGTCAATAAGAGAAGATCCACTAGAAGAAAGGCAATAATGAATCCTTTCAGTGAAATCTAGGTAAGAGGTATCTTTTGAATGATTTAAGACATACATTTGACTCAAAGGAATTTGTAAAACTTTGGGTGATCCAATCCACCTGTTGACATAGAGTGTCATTGCACAAACTAACATGGGAAACATCCACTTTACTATAAACCATGAAAATTGTTTAAACCATAGGTGGAATGGAAGGTGAATATGAATAATCTAAGTGGACAAACATGAACTTGGTTTTGATAGGTGTATGGGGCTTAAGAAATGTCACTGACCCTGATGATTAGGCGGATATGTTAGCTTTCAAGGTTACTCCGAAAGTGTTTACACCATGTTTGTGGGTGCTTCATAAGATTTGGGGTACATGGTGTATGATCAAACAATAGATGTANTCATCCTCATCATGTGCTAATGAGTTGAATTGAAGCATAAGATAAATTGTCTAGTCATAGTTCAATATATAAAATCCTTGTTACATGCAAGGCAATTCATTGATACTAAAAAAGGGTTATCCTAACAATGAATAAATAGTCTAAATTCAAATGCAAAAAGGAACCATTTATTCAGTGATCTATGATTATTCTCCACTACCAAATGTGAGGAAACCCACCAATGTGGAAAATGTAAACCATGGTACTAAAGCCTCAAGTTTGGATTCCCATTGAAAAATTGTTGTGGTCAATAAGAGAAGATCCACTAGAAGAAAGGCAATAATGAATCCTTTCAGTGAAATCTAGGTAAGAGGTATCTTTTGAATGATTTAAGACATACATTTGACTCAAAGGAATTTGTAAAACTTTTGGTGATGCAATGCACCTGTTGACATAGAGTGTCATTGCACAAACTAACATGGGAAACATCCACTTTACTATAAACCATGAAAATTGTTTAAACCATAGGTGGAATGGAAGGTGAATATGAATAATCTAAGTGGACAAACATGAACTTGGTTTTGATAGGTGTATGGGGCTTAAGAAATGTCACTGACCCTGATGATTAGGCGGATATGTTAGCTTTCAAGGTTACTCCGAAAGTGTTTGCACCATGTTCGTGGGTGCTTCATAATATTTGGGTTACATGGTGTATGATCAACCCTTGGATAGTGAAGGTCCTCCACATTGTTCACAATATGGACCATATTATGCATACATTCAACCTATTTTTCCCTATGATAAGATCCCCATGTAAAACATTCATTATTTTTAATAATTAAAATGGACATTGTAACATGTGTTTATTTGGTTTGAATAATCTTCTTAATTCTTAAGTATGCATGTGATGAAGCTTGATCATTGATTGATTTTGATAAGTTTGCATACATTGTATGATGAAATTGACGTTATCCCCAAAGGATAAGTGCAAGAATTCAATTTACAAAAGAAAGGGTGATCTCCCTCATTCATATCTCCAGAAAACTTGATGGGTGTCGAGAATTTTAAGGGATCTTATCGCTTCACCTAAGTTTAGAAGCTACCAACACTTGGAGGTAGCATGAATGGCCCTAATCAAAGAAAATCATAGTTTATATAGGCAATTTAACTTGTCTAAGAGGGAAGCTAGTCCTACATAAAAAATGCTACATTAGGAAGTTAACTGAAAACCCCCACCACTCAGAGGATTGATTGGATGGGATAGATAGGACTATTTTCAAGTACAAATAGATTCATAACTAATAGAGTTTTTCCTTTGAAGGATTCAACCCATTACTTGCTTCAATGTTTGTCCCACTCTAAAGCTACAAGGAGGTTGAATTCCCTTTACCATAAATTATAAATTTTGTTTTAATGGTTGTAACTTTTATTTGATTTACTCATTGCTATTTCCTTTGATATTTCTTTGAGAAACACTTTCATTCCTTTTCTTTCATGTATTTATTGTACAATGTTCACTACATTAATATATGCTTAATGGAATATCTATGATTGCTAATGCTTGAAAGGATTCAATGATGTAGTAGAAGGATTAAGATCCTACTTTATTTGATTCATTCACCTAACTCTTTACCCAATAGAAATGATCCTAGACCTCTCTCCGCCCTTGCAAATTGTCAAGGGATTTAAGAGTGGAGATAATGAACTCAATGGGATGAAGATTCAAGTGGGATGAACTATCAAAATTGAAAATTTGCATTAGGAGCTTAGATTAGATTTAGTTAGTTGCATATCATTCATAGGCATATAATACATCCAAGTAAGTTAAGACCTTGTAGTTGCACATACGATGCATAACACTTCATAAGTCTGCATGATCCTTGGGTTAATAATTAAAGTGAAGTTGAGGGATTCAATGGATATATTGTTGCAATTCATTGGCCCAATAGATGGTTCACATTCAAGATGGATTACTCATTGGTTGTTTGACCTTACTTGGGTTCTTTCATCACATTATTCCCTAGGGCATTATAGATCTTTAGACCTCTTGGTGATATTATACATGCTTCCACGTGGAGGAGTTTGATTGCTTGGAGAACACCTTGCATTGGAGGAGGATAGTTTAGTTTCCTAGAGAAGGGAATTGTTCCCTGGACAACATGGGTTAACTTGAATCCTTTCTTGAAGTTGGGATTCAGATGCCTATGTTGCAACAATGTTTATACAAGGGGAGTGGACCCAATGGAGTACATGGTTTAGGAGGTTAATTGGAGGCTTGTAGGAAGAGTGTTAGATACATACAATGAAGTTCCCTTTCATTTAGAGCCTTGTTTACGGACAACATCACCTTGTATCTTGACATGTGTACCCTTGGAGTGTAGTTATCCACATGTGCTTATTTTGTGTGTGTGTGTGTGTGTGTATTGGAATTATAATTGTGGTTATCGGGTTTTAACATTGTGTTGGGTAGTTACTAATGGTCTGATTGTAAGGACTACTATCAATTTCATTTGGGGGCAGTGAGAAACCAAATTTTTATGGGGAGTTGATGTCCATTAGAGGGTTGAGGTTAGATACCAACAATAAACTCAATGCATCGATCCTAGAATCCCTGAGTCATATCTCTATGTGACCAAGCCATGCTTCTACATCAATTTCTATGATGTGAAGGTTGGCCCTCAATGCTTCACTTTGTTCTATTTATGTGAAAATGGATTCCCAATTGAACCATCATCTACTTATGTGGTGTTGATATCCTAAATAATTTTGCATTTGCTAGTGTGGTAAGGAATTTGGGGCAAGCTCATTCATTCACATAAAATGTTCAATGTTTGCATGATTTACACCAATGGTGTCAACCTTGTCTTCTAGGTCATCACAAGTAAGCATTATAGTACTACTTGATTATTAACACCTTAGCCACAATACATTTTTTCATTTTTGGCATTTCATGTTTTCTGGGGTTTAGTGGAAAATAATTTTTGTAGGAAAATAGGTTTTCCATTTTTCTTATGTTTTAAGTTTGTAGAAGGGCCTTTATTGTAGAGGAAGAGGTTAACTAGATTCTTGTCTTGCTATTAATAGAGGTCTATTTTTGGATGAAATGGCACCACCTTTTGATGTGGTGGACAACACACTTTATTGCGAAAGGTGAAGTTGGAGAAAGGGAGGATAAAAAAAGAAGTTGAAAGGAAGGATAAAAAAAGAAGCCTTCTCCAAATCCGCAAAAGGGGCCTTTAATTCCTCGTTGCAAGAATAAGAGGGTATCTCAAGAAGGGAAAATATGCTAAGAGAATTAACATGGGGGCTCTTATGTATCTTGCAATAGTCACAGAGTATCTCATAATCAAGGTATATACTAATTTGATTTTTTATATTGTTGCACTTGTAATACTGGCTATTGGAAAATTAAAGCATTAGGGTTTATGTTTTTGGTCTTATGACCACAGTGAGGGCTTATTTTTTCTTTTCCAATGTTATAAGCGGATTCTAGAATTCGCTGGAAATGAAACAAAGGCCAACAAGAAGATTAACATTATCCCCAGGCACATTATTTTGGTTGTAAGGAATGATGATGAGATGAGGATGATGTTAACAGGTGTGACCATTTCCCATGAAAGGGTGTTTCTTAACATTCACTAAGTGCTTCTACTTGAGGAATTTAAGTCTCCCAAGAAATGAGCATGGTAACTTCATGTGTTTCAATTTTGGTGTTTATAAACATCACCTTTGTGTGTAATAATTTACCATTTTAAATTCATGGGTACCTGACATTTAGACAATTAAATTTTGTTATGCTTATAGATTCATACATGTATCTACATTTCCATGTGAATATCTCTTCTAGGTTTTGGAGGGTTTCACTATCATTAACTCATGAACATTTAGTGAATAATTTTTTTTCTTAAACATGCCAAAGTTAAATAACTTGAGCATTTGTATTTATGTTCAATTCAAGAAATTGGGTTGGAATGAATTTAAAAATAAATATTTTTTGTGGATGGGTCTAACTTGGGTGGTCAATACTAAGTGTTGTTATTAGTCCCATCCAAGTTGGGGAATTAAGCTAGATGTGATCCCTGGGTGGATTTAGTGGATTTGATTACCTCTTGCCGATGCTCTTTAGATAGATTTGATTTCACAAGTATGTAGATGCAATTCTCATTGTTGACTATACACTCTTAAAAAAGCTCTAATTGTTTAGTCCAGTGTGTATTGCCTCGTTAGATCTATCTTCTTTCCAAGTTTCCCTTTTAGTCAAGAAGTGCCTTTTTCTAGTGAAACTTTTACTTGTTTTTCTTTAAACCCTAAGCAGTCATACAATAGTAGAAGATTGTAGAATCAACAAACAAAGTTGCTAAGGCAACGCAGTTGTTGGTTCCATAATTGTTATTGAAGTAAATGTTATGCTAGTTGTGATTGCAATAGCCTTGTTGGTTCTAAATTGTTCTTATTTGAAACTATATGGTCACTTTGAATAGAGTAATAGTGGGGGTCCTTATAATAATGTAGCTTCTATCTAATGTAAGGAAAAGAAACAAAAAGATGTAGGAAGATAAAAAAAGAGAATGCGATGATTATTATGGTAGTAAATGAAAATTCGACTTTATTTGCCAAGCCTACAATGACTTAGGACTTTAGACATGAATAATATTGCTTAACAAGTTTTTGTAATATTACAAGGGTTAATTGATGGGGAATTAATTACTAAATGCAGTAGAAATAATTTAGTTCTTTAAGAATAGGGACCCAATGTTGTTGGTGCATTTTAACCTTTTAAACAACCTCCTTCAAATTAACAACATGATCCAAGCAACGTGTTGCTTTGGTCCATGCAAAAGGCTTGGGAAGGCAGTTGGTGTGGTGTAGTAACAATTTGGAGGCAATCACTATCAAGGAACAATTGTTCATTGAAGTAATTTTTATGCTAGTTGTGATTGTAATAGCCTTGTTGGTTCTAAATTGTTCTTATTTGAAATTATATGGTCACTTTGAATAGAGTAATATTGGGGGTCCTTATAATAATGTAGCTTCTATCGAATGTAAGGAAAATAAAACAAAAACATGTAGGGAAGATACAAAAGAGAAAGTGATGAATATTATAGTAGTAGATGAAAATTTGACTTAGTAGATGAATATTCTTAATGAAAATAAGAATATTAATGAAAGCAAATGACATGAATAAAAACAAGGGAAGTATTTTGTAAGAAAACTAATGATAACAATTGGACTAATAAATGAGATAACAAATGTTGAATAGTCAATTTTTGTTGTAAATGCAATACCAATATGAACATTTTGCACAATTATAATTTTAACCCAGGGAATAAACATTGAATTTTGGATTAGAAGGATGCCCATAGTGATTATGACACTTCCTAGGCAAGGAACTAGTAATGGGAGTTTTGAGACTTTTCCAACATTTTCACTTACAACTACTATGATCTTAACATGATTTTGAAGAAGTTTGGAGAGTTAAGAATTGAACTCCAACCTAATGCTAAACTAGTGAGGGAACACCCTTATCATATGAACCCAACATATGAGGAAAAGGTTCAAGAAGAACTCCAGAAATTGTCGATACATTTACTCAATAAGAAAATTTGGATATGTCTCTCTAATAGTTGTGGAAACAATTAAAATGGAAATCTCATTATTTGTGTGGACTTCGACGAAACATTTCCCGATAAACAAACTCTCAAGTGAGTCGTCATAAGGGAAATGTATTCCTTCCCCAATGGGTATTTAGGATATAATCAAGTATCGATTTGGGTGAAGTATCATTTCCTTACCACATTTTAAACCAAATGAGGAATATATGCATATCAAAGGATGTCATTTGGTTTGACAAATTCACCCACATGTTTTCTCACACTATAGTAGAGATATTCAAACACTTTATTCATAAGTTCCTAGGAGTGTACCTAGATGATTAGGCTCTATATGAATGTTTTGATAATCACACCTTTGACCTCATTATATTCTTGAATAGGTGTTTATATATGGGGCTGTCTCTAGAATAGAAAAGTGTCAATTTCTTTAACCATTCACATGACTCCACATGTTTTCTCACACTATAGTAGAGATATTCAAACACTTTATTCATAAGTTCCTAGGAGTGTACCTAGATGATTAGGCTCTATATGAATGTTTTGATAATCACACCTTTGACCTCATTATATTCTTGAATAGGTGTTTATATATGGGGCTGTCTCTTAGAATAGAAAAGTGTCAATTTCTTTAACCATTCACATGACTCTTGGGGCATATAGTCTCCAAAGAAGGGATGATGGTTGTCCTTAGTGAGTGTTGGACAGATTTCTACAACATGGGTTAGAAATGATCCTAATGTAAGGGTTGTGACTTAGATCATAGATAAATATAATAACCAATGAAACTACCAATTGATCAATACAAATGTATAATTAGAACTGTTATTAGCCCTCCATTTTGACCTTACTTTCTAATCATTTTTTTTCCTTCCCTACATACCTATGCCACCTCGCATTTGATCTTATTAGTCAACCCTCCTTCAACAACCTTGCAGAGGTAAAATTGTCATAATTTTGGATAAATTTCATATGTTTTGATGAATTAAGAATATTTCAAGGTTAATTGTGCTTGTGTTGAAGATCTTGGTAGCAGGTTTCTGTTTTGGTACTCATTTCTGCACCAATCAGAATTCCAATTCAATGCATTCAATGAAGCTTCGAGGGTGTATAAATGCATTTTTGACATGGCACACCAACTCCCAGTCAGTTTTAGTCTTTATCATTCTCAAGTCATCACAAATAAGCTTAATGGATGGTACAAATTCTCGTCAGATCACAGGAGGCTAACTTCGGGCTTGGTTTCCAACCAAACGATGCAAAATTCATAAGGCAAGATTTTTATGAATTTGTTTTTCCCAATTTAGCAAATATGTTTTGAATGGATCTGCATTGGAGGAGGATGATCTCGGCCTGAGCTATATATATGTATCTCTGTATGTAAACACGATGGAGATAATGCAAACTATCGTTATGATGCTCAAACTTCTACTGTATCTGTAATGTAATGCCATTTCCTTGTGAGATCTGTTCTTGGACTGTGTTGACGCATATGTGTTGAAGAATTTGATGATTGTAATTTACAGTTAGTAGCTGGTATGAATCTTCATGCTCATGATTTAGTTTGTAAGGGCCCGCCATTCTAGATCGTGGAGCTTTAATATTTTGTGCAGGGTAAATGAGTTTGTGTATTTTATGTGCTAGTTTATTTTTGTGCTTTTGTTGCATGCATTTCCTGTACTTATTAATTTATGAAGTTTTCCGGTGCTCTATTCGTTTTGCATTTTTAGTTTTAGGTTACAGATAATTGCTTAGAATCCACTCTCACTATGGTTCAATTGCGGGATTTTATTTGTCATTTTTTTCAAGCTATAATCACTATCTCTTGTTGTGCTTGCACCATTTTGATGCTCAGTTAACATCAACAGCTTGATTCTTCCATCTGTTTCAGCAAGTTGCACTCATATTTCCTTTTGAATCCACTGTAATATGATTACAACTTCTTCTTTGTTTGGTGTTCCATTTTTAGTTTGTTACTCCTTCATGACAAAGCTGCCCTGTTATAAATCGTCTCTTTGAGCCATCTCATAAATTCGTCCAACTTGTTTCCTTTTAAAGCTAGAGCGAAGTATCGATGATTAACAAGAATATTTAGGTCTCAGGTATCTAATCAGGGTATGAAGTCATGGAACGTTTATATTTGTGTAAGATGTTGTGAATACAAAGACGTTTCATTTGTGCTTTATCAGTTCATTGAATTTCCTATCATGTGAATGTAGTAGCTTTAATAAACAATTGTGTTGTTAGATGTTATGTAATTGTTATTATGTGACGCTCCATTAAAACTCACAATTTAATTATCATATGGATGGAGTGTGTTATTCTTCATTTAACGTTTCATATGTTGTAAATTTCATATATGTATATCTCTCATATATTTTGTATTATGTGATAGTGTATTTCATAATATGTTTTGTAAATCTTCAATATATTTTGTATAGTTTTCAATATACTTTATTATGTAATAAAGTGCTTTCATATTAATAAATTTTTTTTCCATAGTTTAAAAATCATTTTATGTTTTGTATCTATATGTGTGTTAATTATTTAATCTAGTTTGTGTTTTGTCACATTATATTTTGTAAATATGTATTTTGTTAAATTATTAAAATATCTATGTTGTTGTGTTAACTATTGAATGAGCATGTGAGGAATGCATTCTGAGTATAGGAACATTTAGTCAATAGGTTGTAATTGATTTAGTTTATTCTTGCCTTTGTTTTATTCTTGTATTTGTTTTTTTTTAGCTTAGTTTGATTTTCTTGCACTTTGAATTTCTGCACTAGTCTTCTATTTTGGTACCGGTTTTGCATTAGTTTTAATTTTTGTACTGGTTTTTTACTGGATTCTTATATGCATTAAATTGTGTGTTAGTTTTAGATTAGGTTAGACTAGGCTCTGATCCTGCACATATAGTGCTTGCACCTTGAAGCTTACGAGCCCCGGTTGAAAATTTAATGTCGGATTACTAGTGCATATCTTTTTACCGACAAGAACTATAAATAAGAAGTTGTTAGAATAATAAGGTAATTCATATGCAACTGGATGCTTTACATTTATCTTTACCAATGAATATGGAAAATAGTACAAACACACATCTGAGAGTAGCTCGATGGAGTGAATTTGATCTTCTATGTTGCTTTGCCGGGAGGGTTCTTTGTTTCCTTAAATGCTCCTTGACTCCTTTCCTTGGTGGATGGAGGCTAGATGAGGGAGATATGAAGAAGTGGTCTTCAAGTCTCGTAGAAAAACACCAGCGTAACCTTCCCTGAATGGGAATAATATCGCGTGACCCTTGATGGTCTCTTTATAGTTTTTGATAAGAAACCCTAAAGAATCTCCTCTTTGACTTAGATTTAGTTTTATCAAAGAGTTAAATTCATGCACACCGATGATAAAAGGAGTTGCTTTAGTTTGAACATAGAGTTAACTCCATGCACACTAATGATAAGAGGAGTTGCTTCAATTTGAACATAGATCTAATTCCATGCATATGGATTATTGAAGGATTTAAAAAGGAGTTTGACACTTTATAATTGCTTCTTTGGAGTTGCATGCACACCAATTAGGTGGGTACATGCCCTAATTCCCATATATAATCCCGAAATTACAAAAATTAGGATTTTTGAGGGGTAGTGAACTTAATGGGGCATTATTGCACTGGGATCACACAAATTGAGACATTATTTGAGTTGGGAGAGCACTAATTGAGGCATTGTATACTCTAGCTAGTGCAGGAAGTGGTCTTATATCTGTGTTGGCCTCTTGAAGGTCAAACTTTCTTGAGAGGAGGCCTCTTGATTGTCAAACTTTGCTCATGGCCTCTTGATGGTAAAACTTTGTTGAGAGGGGTCACATGATGGGATGAAGGTACTAATGGTGTGGGTTATGCATATGGTGATGATTTAGTAAGGAAACACAGAGTCCTAATAGTATAAGGGGGGAAATTTAGGTTGATAACAATGAGATATAATTCATCTAGGATCTAGGATCCCTGATTAACCCCTTAAAAGTTAAGTTGTTTCTAGGGCACATTGGTTGTTACAAAAATATTTTATAGTGGTGTGTGTGAATAACATGCCTATTAGAAATTTTGTTGAATAAGGAAATTCATTTCATTTGTACCAGGGAATGCAACAAAAAAAACTTTGAGATGTTGAAGGATAAGAAAATGAATATGCTAGTCTTGAGGTTTCTCAATTAAACTAAACCTTTTCATGTGCACATGAATTCCTTTAGTATTTTTATTGATGTGATTCTAACACAATGTGGCAATAAAGGGATCAAACATCCAATCCATTTTAAAAGTTGGAAGCTATCACCATCAAAGAGAAAGTAAAATATTTTCACCCCTTGGGAAGTTGTAGATATGGTCTATGCTCTACAAAATTTTTGACACTATTTGTTGGAAACTAAGTTATATTTTTACGTTGACCATCAAGCTTTGAAGTATATTTTTAAACCATCGACACCTTTGGGAAAAATTATGGCTAATGTTATTGCAAAAATATGAATTAGATATCTTTATTACACTAGACAAGGCACATGTCAAACCCAAACACATATCTTGAGTGGAGGTTGGGGAGATCAAATTGGCAGGGGAAGGATATTTATTTGACACAACACCAAGATATATGGAATATGTAAAAAATTTCCTACAACAAGGCTAGGTACCTAAAGGAATCTAAAGGAATGACGAAGGCATAGAGGGGAGGCCTAGTTCAAAGGGAACTAAGATTTAAAATCTTAGTGGGCGAATACAAGGTTAGGATGGCTAACATACTTAGAATATGCGTGCCACCATTATATATAGAAAAAGTGCTATGTGAATATCATTCAGGCATTGCAGGAAACCAGTACTCCTAATAAGGACAACTTAAAAAGTCCTTTGTTTGAGACTATGGTGGCAAAATTTATTTAAATATTATTTCAAATGTGTAAAAAAGTGCAATTAGTCTTTGAAAGGGGGTACCAAATCTTAGATAAGGGACTATAACAAAATTTACCCATTTCCTCTAATGCAACCTTTTAAGCACAGGGGAATTGATTTTATTGAAGCCTTCATGCCCTCTAAGAAAAAATACTTTTAATAGATGATTTTCACCATAGACCTATTCAGTAAGAGGGTAGAATTTGTGGTTGTCACAACAATGATATAACACACCACTGCATATTTTTTGTTCGAGCATGTGTTTCGTGGGTTCATATGTCCAAAATCACCTTCAACCAAGGCACTCATATATTCATAGTAAAAAACATCTTTGGTCTAATGCATATTTTCAAAGCCATATACCAAAAGAGGAGTTTGTATTACCTAAAGGAGAATGGACATCTTGAAAGTACAAGCAAAATTTCGATATTGATCTTAGCAAAGGTTTATGACTTGAAGAAAATGAATTGGGACAATCGGTTACATATTGTTGCTCTCCGAGCATATCATACAACATGGAAGAAATGGTTAAGTAAATCTTCTCTTCAACTAGTAAAGAGGCAAGAATGCGTATGGAATATTGGGCCTTGTTGATGCAGATAGTAGTCCCATTGCTGCGGATATTAATCGTAGAGAGACTACATACTGGCTAGTCCATAATAATGGTTACATGAACTCAAATGGTTTGATGATGATTCAATATGGGCCACTTTTCAATAAGAGATGGAAAGACATATAATGAAGATGTATCATAACAAAAAGATCAAGAAACATGATTTTGAGGAAGGACAACTGATCCTTTTTTATGATAATAAGAATAATGAAAAGGTGGAGAAGCTAAGCTATAGTTGGTTTGGCCCTATAATCCAAATACAATGTACAAAATTGGGTTAGCAGAACTGTAAACCCTAGAAGGATTACCTTACATGAGTTAATTGAACACCTCTTGAATAAAGAGGTTCTTCATTCAAGCTATCATCATTGAGACTTAAACCCCGACAAATATTTGCATAACAAGTTATGGGACCCATTTCAAGTATGAAAGGTTCAATGTGTTGCAGTCTGACAACATCAAATAAGAGTTAGATGTAGGTCACCAAAGGTAAGGCATATGAGTCAATTATGTTGGCTATTTATTAACATAAAAATAATATTTGATGATGTTTTTGTAGATATGGAAAACCCATAAGGGTCATATGGGAAAAAACCCATCCAATAGCTAGGAAGATGTTAGGGATTGATTTATCCTAATCATTAGAGTGAATAAGGGGTAAGGTCTCATAGGAGCATCAAGATATCAACTCTATAAAATATGGACTCTCATTGAGGTGACTTCCATACAAAGTGGTCACATATGTTTAGGTAATAATGGGAAAACCATAATAAAAAAGCCTAGAATAATCCATAGGAGGTATGTGTTGACCACCTAACTGGTCAACGAATATTGATTGTAAAATTTTATAATATGTCCCCAAAAATTCAAATTTCGAAGAATTATTACAAGTAGTTAAGCTATTATAACCCAAAATTTTGATTCAATCATTGGCAAAATCTCCGTTTGTCAATTTTGTTTTGTTCTTCTCTTTAGATCTCCTAGAAGGTAACCTAAGGGCCCACCAACTAGAATACACTTGAAAAACAAGATGGTGTTGATGGAAATAGCACTGGAGATGGTTCTATTCTATAGTTTGCAAATAGATGTACATTTCTCATTACATAAGTAAGTCCTCCTTATGGTTTTATGCGAAACCCTTATGGTGAAACAATTTTGGTTCCTTGTGAAGTTCTACGTATGCCTATTATGTGACTTGGATGGCCACATATTGACAAATGAATTTATTTTATAGCATAAGGATTCTTGTCATAGTTTGATGTGGGTAACATACTTGGTGGACACTTTGATTTGTACTACTAGTAGAATTACTTGACACTTCTTTTAAACCAAGCTTATCACTAGAAATTGCCCCACTAGGTGCAAATGTACATCGATAATTTTTCTATGGAAATTAAATGGGTATGCAACATCTACAGTTAAATCATGGACTCTTCCTAAAGAATATGGGCCCCACTTTGGAGCATATCCTAAATCTTGCAACTATGGATAGCATCAATGGGGATGTATCATGGCTAGAAATGAATCAATGCATATACACACATCCATAAACTAATTGGAATATACATGAGTTTCAATGTTGTGAATCCAACTAATGAACAATTTTGATTTGTTTCACTTATAGAACTA
>NWUY0300026255.1:26754-38536 GCA_004151065.3 Larix sibirica
AAGTGCATCTAATGTGGGCCCTAGATCTTCTAATATAATCCTAGCTATTGATTAGTTAGTTTCATTGGTAGTTAGGGTTAGTTGATGAGAAGAAAAGTATAAAATAAGGAGAAGGGACAAAGAGAAAGCATTCATTCACCATTAAGAAGAGAAAGAGGAGAAGTGAAGGAGAAGTAGGGTTTCCCAAGGAATATTGGCACAATTTCCAAGAGAAAACTAGCATCATGCATTCCAAGGCAACCTGAAGCAGAGCATACAACTGACTAACAATATCGTACAGTCACACATGTGGGAACATTTCCCAAGATTGTTGATTTTTGCGTTAAATGCAGACCACACATGATATGCAACAGTGTTTTCAGGAATGTGTGGGCTCAAAAGTCGAGGTAGCAGAATGACAGTAAGATACAAGCCATACAACACATGTGGGCAGGTCGTACAATAGATCGTAGCATTGTTTCTCAGCATGAATTTCGAGGTAGTTTGGTGTTGTTCTGTTTTTTGGAATTTTTTTAGTGAGGGTTAGACGAAAAATTCATTGTAAAGGAATTCTCTGAGTATACTCTTCTTAATAAAAAAATTCCTCTTAGGGTTTTCCTAGGTTGGGATTTTTCCCGGTCAAGGTTGACCAAAAATAGTTGTGTTCAATGTGCTTATTCTTTTTCAGTATTTTAAGGACTTTTAGCATGGTGGTTTTATGTTTCAAAGACAAAATGTGATTCTTTAACTAAATCCCTAGTTGTTGAAAGTGTTTGACAGAATGTGTGAATGAGAATTTTCATGCTTATGTCATTTTTCTTCAATAGAAAGGGTCGAATCTTGTTGGAAGAAGTGGAACTTCTGAATATTTTTGTCTAATCAAGTAATAGGAAGAGAACATTCAAGATGTTGTCTTGCATTCATATGGATTCTAAACATTGATATGTGCAATTAGTATTTTCTTCTATATAATTTTCATCTCTTTCAACTTATTCTATAATTGGAAAAGTTGACACAGGCCCTGATATGATTATCTTCAACTGATATTTGATTCAAACATGGTTTTGGGTATCTTTTTCATTGTAATGTTGTGAAGTATTCATAATATATAATTCAGATATGATTGTGTTATCTCTATAAGGACTGGGTCTTACTTTGTCATTATTATGTTATAACTACTAAATTCATTTTGCTAAGTATGTTTTCTGTAAACATGGGATAAACATTTACTTTTATAAGTACCTTTACTCATGACATTTCATTTACACATTTTGTTCCAAGTTTATACTGACATACCATAAATGTTGCCCACATTTTGTAAAACATGACTATGGTTACTCTCTGTATTTGTAATTAAATTCAAATGACCTAATTCTTGATTAAAGTGTTGGCCAAAAGATAAAACTGTAAGAAACAAGATTATTGATGCCTAAACAAAGTTCTAAATACAACCTTAGAATGTATATGGGACTAAAATTTTCGAGGAATGAAGAAAAATAAGATTGATCTTCCCTAGGACATCGACAATTTTACGCCCTGATTTTGTAGTGGATGAAATTGAGTTGTTGGTTTTGAAATCCACTTGGCGACTCCACTAAGGAAAATATAGCATCTGGACCAAGAAATACTTTCCATAAACCTAACCATGAGGAATTTGTGTCCCTTCATGATCCCATTTCTTGGATACATAGACGTGGATAGTATCAATCCACATCACCAGGCCATCATCGAAGAATATTTCCTCCTCCTCGGTTCGGTCCACAATTTTTTTAGTCTGAATTCATCTTCGAAACCCCTAGACGTGACTCTCCTATCCAGAATCCTAATACTCCAGTTGGATTACCTGATCCTCCTATTATTCCCACTGAAAGTGGATATTCCTCCACTCAGAAGAGTCCACTTAAAACCTTCATTACTTCCAAATCTAAAATCCTAATTGCATAACACCTCATGTCTAGAGTAGGCAGAGAAGGGGGAAGAGGAGTTGGAAAAGGAGGAGGACCACCACCCCCACCCATAACACCTCGATGGATGGCCAACCTTAATGGACATCTGATATTTCCTACTCCCTTAAATGATATTCCTACCCACTACAATAAAATCCTACTTAAGTATAATGGTAGTAAGGGTACGTCAGCTGAAGATCATGTTGATCGATTTCAAGATTTTACTGATAATATTTTTATCGAACATGATGATGTATACATGAGAGTCTTCGCTCAATCATTGGAGTGTAATGTTCGCAATTGGTTCATATCACTTCCTAATGCTTTGATTGGAACTATGGAATATTTGGAAAACACCTCCATCAAGAAATGGGGAGTAAAGCAAGATAACCTTTATTACTTGACTGAGTTTTCGGCCCTGAAAAATAATAGTTCTAAAACTGCAGTTGATTCAACTACAATATTTAACAATATATATTTTAGAATCCCTGAGGATATTCTCCCTACTGAATCAGTCGCTCGTGCCATGTATGCAGCTGATTTTCCTCCAGACTTTTCTATCATGATAAGAGAAAGAAGGTGTCCTTACCTCAGCATAATGAAAGATGTTGCTATAGATGTTGAAGGTAACATCAGAGCAGGGGGGGAAATCAAAATGGTTAACGACTCTGAGAAAAAATATAAGGGAAAGGCCAAGGAAGAGATTAGTTCCTCTTTTGGGGTTAGATTAGATTAGATTAGTTCTTAATAAAGTAACTAGGATGGACTTGGAAAACAATAGTCCTAATAGACAGTCTCTTGCTCGTCCTCCCCCTCAATTCAGGAGGCCCTACAATCCACAAATGATGTTTAGGGAAAAGAGAACTGATGAAAATCCTAAAAATACCACCTTTCAGAGAGAGTGACAATAATATTATCAAAGTACTGGAGGAAGAAATATATGAGCAAGCTAATGAACATCTCAATTGGATGGAAGATGAGTCGTAGACTATACATATTACAAGAGATGATTATGAAAATTCACTCCCTGCTCATCAAATTGATAATTATAAGGAATATGGTCAATAGATAGATCAAACATCTGCTCAATATAGAATGCTTTCAGATACCTTACAAGATGAATTTCAAAGGAAGTATGATCTTAGACTCGGGCATGTTTCTGCTCATCAACCAACAAACCCATCCCCAAAAGTCTCTCCTGGTAAACAAGTCTGTGAAAAAGACCAACCAGTATTCACTGGGATCAAATATAAGGACCTATCAAAGGACAAATCCAATAAAGTGTCATGCTCCCCTAACTATAAGGAACCAAGTTCAAGTCTCCCCAAGAAATCTGACCAGGATCTTAAATACTCTAAGAAAAACCACACTTCAATATCGAATACGCATTGATAAAGCTAAAAATACCAGCTCCATTATCTGAGCTGGTAAGAAATCCTATATATCAAAACCATATTAACAAGCTACTTCATATAGGGGAAATCATAGACCAATAGGATACCATAAATTGGAATGATGAATCCTCAGCTGTCCAATGTGGCCCTAACATTGATGATAAAGAAGAACCTACTACTTCTTTTTACGTGGCGCTTAATGTGCATGATAAGTTGCTTCACAATTGTACGTTGGACTCTATATCTTCACACAACTTAATGCCAAAAATCATCATGGAGCAACTTGGACTTAAGATCACAAGGCCATATCATGATCTTTATAGTTTTGACTCCAAAAAGGTATAGTGTTTTGGTATGATATAGGATTTGTTACTGACCCTTGCACAATTACCAACCAAAAGTATAATGATNATTTCCAATATATATATATATATATATATAATTTAAATGTTAATATTTTAAAGAACTTAAAATATTTAAAGAAAACTAAAATATTATCTCAAAATGAACATTTCTTTACCATATTAATAAGATGTCCAAATAAAAAAAATTCATTGATGAATTCAAAGCAAAGCTTTAACCTGGATATGACTTTTCCTTATTGATAACATTACTTATAATGTTTATTATTGAAGTATTTTTCTAAATGTTTATCAATTATTAATGACTTGTTCAAATGTATTGACTTGTTTAAGTTTTTATTATTCAAATATTTTTCTAAATGTTGCTATTAACAAAAACGAAGTTGCAAGCAACTAATTCCTTACAATCTTACTATCTTGAGAATGGTAAAAATGCATCAAAAGTATAATTGATAAAAGAGGAACATTGTTAAAAAGGATTCCAACTAATCTTCCATGAACAAAAGCTAATACATGGTATGCACTATAGTTTTAGAGAAATGACATGATGTCTTTCAACAAATGTAACATAGAATTGAACTGCAGCTTAAAAAAGTATATCTCCTTCAATTCTATAAGACCATACCGTTAGCTGGATTAGATGCCTGGAGGCTTTCCTGATTGATAAAATTACTTATAATGTTTATTATTGAAGTATTTTTCTAAATGTTTATCAGTTATTTACTTACTTGTTCAAATATATTGACTTGTTTAAGTTTTTATTATTCAAATATTTTTCTAAATATTGCTATTAACAAAAACGAAATTGCAAGCAACTAATTCTTTGCTATCCTGAAAATGGTAAAAACGCATAAAAAAATAATTGATAAAAAGAGAGGCATTATTAAAAAAGATTCCACTAATCTTCTATGAACAAAAGCTAATACATGATATGCACTGTAAAACCTTCCATGAACAAAAGCTAATATATGATATCCACTATAGTTTTAGAGAGATGACATGATGTCTTTCAACAAATGTAACATAGAATTGAACTGCACCTTAATTAACAAGAGAGTATATCTCCTTCAATTCTATAAGACCATACCGTTAGCTGAAGACCATACAGTTAGCTGGACTAGATGCCTGGATGCTAATCCGTTAATTATATTTATTTATAATTTCTAATAATTAGAAATACTCTCAACAATAATTTACGTCTCATCAGATTTTTAATAATTAGAAACACTCTCAATAAGAATTTATGTCCCATCAGAAGTGTCATGCACCAATTAAAATATTTTTTTAATTGAAATATTACATTTTAAAAATTACAATAATTATTTTTATTTTTCAAACAATCATGTTAAACAAATTTAGTGTAAATAATAACTAATATTCATTTATATTAGCGCCCTGCAAAGTTACAGACGATGGTGGGACCAGCCCTACACTCTGGGCCTCTGTTCGCTTCCACGAGCCAATTTGTCACTTTATCAATTTCGACAGCGGAGTCTCTGTAGAAAACAAAAAGGCCTCGATTTACTTATCTCTGTCCACCTAAATTACAATTAATCTTCTGTCCACGTAAATTACAATTAATCTTCTGTTCGTAACTTCAGATACCAGCAAATGTTCGTTAATGTTAAGTTAATAGAATTTACTTAACATAAAGACATAGACAATGATACGAAGGCATTCTATAGATGCAAGGGTTGGGTATATAAATTAACCATACTTTGCCATTTGTTGTAAATCACAGTTATATCAGTTTCTTCCATTATCTTTAGGTGATCTAGCCAGCATTCTGATAATCCCATATGCCATTTGATCTAGCAAATCTTTAATGCATCTAGCAAGTTTTTAATACCATCTCATCTACCAAGCCTATAAGGTCATTTATGTCCATCACTGTCAATTTGTCAATTCTGACAGGAAATACATTGGAATCATGTATCCTAAAGCCTACCTGTGGTTAACAGAATTAAAAGAAAAAGAAAAAAACAGAAGCCTTAAAAAAAAGGACTCGCTTTCCCATATCTGTCCACCCAAAATACAATTGATCTTCTGTTTGTATATGCAGATACCATTCATTTTAAGTTAATGCATAAACCGTTAACGGCTTGTTAATGTCAAGTTAATAACAATAACTTCTGTTTGTATATGCAGATACCATTCATTTTAAGTTAATGCATAAACCGTTAACTGCTTGTTAATGTCATTTTTTTTCATAGAAAAATTCAACTTACTATTAATATACGAAATAGTAAATAAGTCTAACTGTCAGACCAATAGCAAAAGCATACAAACCCTGTCAAAAGAAGGACCAGGGATATAACCGGTCACAGCAGCAGCAAATGCCATCAAAGTGGTTCATAAAATACCAAAACATAGAGCCATATGTCCCAACAACATCCAAATGACAATACAGAAATATATCCTGTGGCATAACAGAAGCTATATGCCACATCAACACATATGTACATACAGATCAAAAATAATAGGTCCAATGTATAGACAGCCGCAAATACCAAACACCAATGGTACCGCCATCCATATAGTAGCAGATAAAACTCAAAAACATCAACATATAGTGCAATGTAAAGACGAGAATACATCCAATCTGAAAATACCATGCAACATCTGCATGAGGCTGTAATATAACAGCTTATGTAATCTTTTTAATTAAATTTAGAATCAATACATATTTACTGTTTACATCATATCGATGTCTAGCTTTTATAACTCAAAAGTGACGACTCAAATACATGTGGTTGTGCTAGTTTTATATTTTCTTGTTTTAAAGTTTTCAAGTTATTTGGGTATGTGAAACACATGTAAAACACAAAAAGATTGCACTTATTGGTGTAATAAAAAAAATATAAAAAATAACTAGTAGTTGATGCATGGATAACTTTTAGTTGATGCATGGGTAACTCGAAGTTTGTGGTATGCAATCCGTTTAACTAGAAGAAGAAGAGAACAAGCAATAAGTAACTTATTGGTGGCACTTAAATTGTGGCCTATGGGTGTTCGCCAGCCCCAAGTGGCTATGCTAGTTTATAATTTGAGGTGGATGAAGAAGGATCATCTTTCTAGATTGCATTGAGATGAGACAAGTGTAATGTGAAGATTTATTTTATGGCAACAGTTCCAAATTTGAAATAAACAATTATAAAAAATATCTCAACTTACATGTGATAACTGGTAGTTGAAGCATAGATAATCGGTGACACTTAACTTGTGGCCTATATGTGTTCATGGACCAGAAATCTAGTAATTGTGAAAGTGAACCTTCAACACCTCTACATTGGATGTTGTGATGATCTAGTGAAGGTTGGAGCATTACCAACCACACTAATAACTTTGGAAGTGATAAACTACATTGAATTGAAGAAAATAAGAGGGCTTTGCAGTATTCCATTACTCAAGAGGATGGACATGAGGGGGTGTTACAAGATAAAAGAAGAGTAGTTGTTCGGCCATGAAGCTTTAATCTTTTGGAAGTCTTTACTAACCCCTCTTGACCCAACGTGGTCCCTTTTGAGTTGGCGTGATTTCAATGACTCTGTCACAACAAACAAGAAACACACATTTTGTAGTTGGCCGCGTGATAATGCATTTGTAACGCATTGATTATTTTTAGATTTTTGAATTATTAGATGTTGAAAGTGTTGGATCCATTCCCTGCCCCCAGTCTAAACTTGTAGAAATGTTGCTCACTAATCATCACCAATCCACCTTCCCCACAATGGATGCCAATCCCCTAGCAAGCTCCATCAAATAAGTCATAAGAAAAGTTGGGATGAAATCAAGGACATGAGAAACTTTGGAAGAGATCTTCTCCGGAGGCACAACAACCTCTGTGAATGCCCCCAAAACTGCTTGAACCACTTGATTAATATTTTCCCTTGCTCCTTCAAATAGAACCTTATTTCTATGATTCCTTAACTTCCAATAAAAGTAACCAGGTAATTCCTTAAAAGGGCCCTTTTTGTGTAAATGCAGCCATTTTTTTCAACAGAGTTCGTAGGAGATCTCCTCCCAACTCCCCTAAAAAACCAAGGCATCCTTAAGTTCCATCCAAACCTGTTTTGAGAAAGAGAAATGGACAAATAAGTGACTCACCAACTCATTAGCCATCAAACAGAGAATACAAATGTTAAGCCCCTATCCTCCATGTTTCTAGAAATTGTCCCATGTGAGAATTTGGTTTTCTAGAGATAGCCAAATGAACAGTTTTTGCTTGAGAGGACATAACCACTTCCACAATAAAGGAGCCCACCAACTAGCCAATTGAAAATATATACTAGCCAGAATAGACTTGTAGGCAAGTTTCGTTGTCACATGTCCATTACTATTTTTCCAACTCCAAACTAAAGAATATGCCTTGTTGTTCAATATTACCTACCATGAGATAAACCATTAGTATATTTCTTCCATTCTGCTACCAAATTCCTAGAAATTCCAAGGTCTGAAGCTAACATCCAATTGCACCCCTTACTGATCTGCTTTAGTATCTGATATCCATTACTATTAAGAAACTTAATCAAGGAGCTCAATCCTACTCCCAACGCAAGATCTTTCTTGAGGAGTATCTCCTCACCTGTGCCCACTTTCTAGACTAGCCAATGAGCCACAAATGGGAGGGCAGAGATCAAGTTATTCCAAAATTTTGAAATATTTGCTGTGTTTTTTACTTCTACTATAACCAATCGACCAAAGACTTCCTTTTTATTTACTTATATCTAACAATCATACCCCACAACCCCGGACCAAACAGGCCCCTCCATAGATTTTTGGAATCTAGCATCAAACTTAAGTGGTAAATATTCTTAATCCCCAACCTCCCTCTTTCGTGCCTCTTCCTTAGGCCAAGCAATGATATCTCATTTAACCAGATGGAAATCCCCTTTATCCTTCTTCCCATCCCAGAGAAATTTGAAACACATATGTCTTATCTTATCCAATATATATTTGGGAATCTTATCCAAAGTGAGCGAGTAGACCGATATATTTTCAAGAACTAATTTGACTAAGATCAATCTACCCCCCAAGGAGATCAACATGTGACACCAGTGGGTAATCAGATTCTCCACCCTTTTAATTAACCACAACCAGTCCCACCAAAAGGCTTCCTTGGATTCCTCTTCTCTACAGAAGCCAAACCCCCTTTTATAGCACTTGTCGACACAAATTTCAGCTTATGTTGTTTAGAAGGACCACTACAACCCGTAGTTGAGTCCTTTAGAGAAGGATCCAACAGAGAACAAGAATTCAACAAAGAAATCACTAGGTATGTTTACTTTGTGAGATACAAATCTCTTTGTAAGACTTCTTGGACCTCTCTAACACCTTTGAAGATAACAGGGACAAAGGCCTTGGAAAAGAGGGAACCCGAGTAATGGGATACAACTTCAATCGCAAGGAGGGAAGAGAAGAGATGATTCACTCTCCATTCCTATCCAAATTATTGAGGATCCTCTAAGAAATCAATGAGGGACTAATACAAGCCAAAACTGAAGCTGAGGGAACTAGCATCTTCGACAAAGGAGGGTCGAGGATGTCACAAGTAAACCTGTCTGATTCATCCCTAGCCTGACATTCCAAAGTCATAATAAAATTTCCTATACAAGAGGAGGAAAGAACACTAGAAGAAATAAATCTCCCCACCACCACCTTAATTTCAGCCATGCCCTTACCAATATCAGAAATAGGAAAAGGAATAGAAGAAGAGGACAACACGACTATTAGATCCCTCGAAGAAACTGGAAAACCCTCACCTGATAATAAATAATAAAAAACCAACCTCAGACCTAGTTACCTTATCAAAAGATAAAGAAATAGTAGATAGGGATAGAGATGTCTTACCCAAAGAAGCTTCGTTGGATTGCTACAAAACTACAACATAACCACCGTGATGTATGCTTCAAGTCCCCACCACAATCTCTATTAGGACTTCTAGTAAAGAATCCGAGAAATCTTGTGAGGGGATCAAAATAATTCAAGAATCTACCTTTTGAAAGATTGTTTAATCTCTCTCCCCGCCTTGTAGACTCAACCAACGTAACACTCCGGGCTTCCCTTTGCCTCGACCAGGTTTCAAATCCTTTGGTAGCATGAGACGGAGAAGATGAGCTCCTAAGAAGACAAGTGTGTTGAAGATGTCCCATCTCTCAACAAACATTGCAACAAAATGGCATCTTCTAGTAGTCCACTATATGAGTGAATTGCCATCCCTACCATAAAAATCCACCTTTGCCACCAAGCCTTGTGACATGTTAACTTCAACCAGAAAGCGTGTCATACGCTTGTCAACCCGATTCTTAGAATTTTCATTAGAGAAATTTTGAGGTAAAAAATGNAATGAGCGAGCAGAAGTACATTGAGGGGAGAAGTACCCCTAGCCCAAGAGATAATAGCCTGCGAGTCGCCATAAATAACAAGGGAAGAGATCTTCCTTTGACCCGCGCAAAACAGTAAGAACCAAAGTGCACATATCTCACTTCTAGTATTCGAGCCATTTCCCAGATTTAACCAACCGTGAACAGCGTGAACAGTGATAGTCAAGTTAATAACAATAACTTAACCTGAAGAGATAAACAACGATATAAAGGCAGGCATCCTATAGATGCAAAGATTGGTATATAATCTGACCTTGCTTTGGCATTTGTTGTAAATCCCGGTTACATCAGTATCTTCCATTATCTTAGGTTACCTTCCATTATCTTAGGTTAATCCCAGTTAATATCATTTTCTCCCATCACCTGATCGCGCAAGCCTTTAACGACATCTGATCTAGCAAGCCTTTAAAGTTGAAATCACAGTTCAATATTGTAATGTGAAGCTCTACATCATCCAAAAGAGTATTAATTCAAGTGTGATAAAACTAGAGAATTGCCGGGAGAGGAATAACAGTAAAATAAATAAAGCCCTTTGATTTAGTTATCGGTGATTAAACCTGTCTTCACAGAGAAGCTAGGGTTGATCTATTTTTTGGACTTTCCATTAAATCTTCTAACCCACCCTCCAAAAGATGGTTTCCATCCAATGGATTTGACATGGCTAGACATCTCCTCTACCATGTTTTCTCATAACAGCCAAAGAACTACCATTTTTCACTCATAACAGTTATACATAATCACTATCAAAATAATTAATTATGAGAAAGGGAAATTATTAACAGAACCCACACAACTATAAACATAGAAGAGCTTCTAGAAATTCAGATGATGAGGTTAATGGATTTGCATACCTTGCTAGTAAGAACTGATCCAATAATTTTATTGACAGCTTGAACAGAGTGCCAAACAAAACCGAAATGAAACTCGAATATGCTGAGCAAACTAACACTACCTAGTAAGAAGAATAAGAAGCAATAGATTTTTACCTCATTCAACAAAATATGCTTGCAATAGATTGACGCAATAAGAATGGGTGGAACCGGCAAAACTCTGACCATAAAATATGATCGGTCAGAGTTATGCCAGTCCGCCTATTCTCCGAGGCGGCCATTACTGGACTGCCATGCTATTTCTCAGAGGCGGGCTGGCTCGACCGCCATGCCGTTTATCATACCCGCTGCCCTGCAGCCCTTTCCATTTCCGGACCTCTTCGATCTGGAACTGCAAGTGCAGCTTTATAATTACCAAGGCACAGCTAGCGTCTAGGGTTTTTGAATGTAGACACGGCCCCAGAAACCCTAGGTGCACCTTCCTGGGAATTGCCAGGGTAAGAATGGACGGCAAGGATCGTGGCAACTGAAATCCACGGCAAATTTTGGTATTTAGAAGTTCGATGCATCCGGACGGGGTACCTCGATGGGTATTGTTTAATCGATCGGAATCCGGTTTTTGGCAATAGACCGTGCATTTTACTATTTTTGTTGTTTCACGCTCCTCTTTAATCTTTTATTATCATAGCATTAGCATTTTATATTTATCTTTTTAACATATTGTGTTCACCTTATTATCTTTCTAAACAGTGATTACCGTCGTTTTATAATAAAAGATTTCTTAAGTAATTTTTGGGTACTTGTTTGTAATCGATGAAGAAGTAGTTTTTTTTTCACAGAAAAATTCAACTTACTATTAATATACGAAATAGTAAATATGTCCAACTG
>NWUY0300026257.1:8450-25061 GCA_004151065.3 Larix sibirica
ATTTTTTATGGGGATAATGTTGTAAACTGATCAATTTTTTACATATGGTCGACATCAAATAGATAATGGTATTTGTAATGTGTGGTCAAAATCTTAAAGAGGTCAGGCTCCTTTACACATTATGAGTCGACTCTTTATTATGAATAATGTCTTGTTGGGTCTATGAGTCACGAAATTTATAAGTGACTCTTCATTAACATTTTTAAGTAAGGGGGTGAAACGTGAGTCTCAACAGAGGCAAGCGATCCCCTCCATTCTATGTAAATCAATTTGGTCCCTCGTCGACCATTGTTAGTTGAGCCGAGTCAGGCAGGTCCATCACAGTCGATCATGACTAATATTATATACATTAGTCGGTCCTGACCATGATCAAAATATACCAAGCATCATATTTTAAATTTGCAGGCATCCTCACGATAGAAAACATCAAGGAAGACCACATTCAAGCAGAAGCTATTTTACACCGCACAGAAAACGTGCTTAACTTCAGAGGATGATCCACAAAGAACACTTGAACCGATCGAACCCCCCAGTGATGAAATGTAGATGCATATTTTGGATTGCGACTGCGAAAGTTGAATGAAGACAAATGGTATGGAAAGAAGAGCCAAAAGATCATGTTGAGTCGTTGAATATGAGTCTGTCTAACTGATGAAAGGGTGAGGCTTCACCGACTATTACCTGATTGAAGACAGATATTGAAGAATCACATATCCGGATTGTTTCTGCCTAGTTGCTCTCTTCAGGATGAAGAATTGTTTTGTTGGCGGGGGAGGTATTGGAAGGAGCTATTGGCCCTCTTATGTCATTAATAAACTAATGTATTATGTGTTAATTAAGGAGCATTCGAAGCGGGTGCAACAACTCCAACCATATCCACTATGTATAAAACACCTTCAAGATGAATAATATGATTGACCAAACGTTCAGTCCAATATGTATTCTCTCGATGGTTGATGTGCATGATTATTCTCTTCTTGAATGTCTGTGTAATCACATAGATTACAGCAAGACCCATTGTTACCACAAGTTGAGCAATAGGCAAACCCTCCAAGTGCTAAAAAAAACCATAGCAGTCTAACCCGCAACAACAATATGAAGATGTTCAGGAGATACCTCCATTAGAGGATATTCCCTTGAATGAGGCACAAGAGGAACAATGGGAGGAGACATAGGAAATCCCTCCATCGCCTCTAGTAGTTGAACATGTTTCCTTACAAGACCATATTACACAATTCACATAGGAACTTGATAATTGCAAATTTATTCTTTGGATTTGTCAAGAGAACAATGAAATCATTTCCTTCCTATCTACATAAACCTAGTAGAAGATCGTGTAGAATAGAATAGTCCACCAAGAAGCGGAGACTCGGCCAAGAGACCATTCTGTGCAATCAGTTTTCAATGGCCTACCTTTACGATCTCTACCCCTAGGTGTAACAATTACAAACTATGCTAAATTTTCAACACAATAATTGTTTGAACAAACTCGATGTACTACAACTAAGGATGACCATCATCTAGTTCAAGTCGAGATTGAATATAGAAGCCTCAAACAAGATTATGAATACTTGCACATACAACCAGCAGATTCCCTCACAGCTAATACAAAAGAACAACGGGGTAGAATAGCTGCGGAAAACACCATCATAGGTCTTTGTGATTAGATGCGAGAAATATGGCCCCAAGTAAAACAACATTTACCATCTGCAACAAAATAAATTTTAGTCATCGTGCCACAAGAAATCCTACAATTCTTTTGCACCTCACTGAAGCAACTCGATACATAATGCACAAAACTACAACATCAAGTCCTTAACATCCAGAATCATGGGAATGAGAAACAAGTACATTTGATGTCCCATATACCAATTCAACAAATAATTTATATATGTTCACACCCATTTGAAGCAGACAACCCAATAGATCTAGGATATATTTTTAGCACTCAATGATTGGGTTGGGATTTTGGCCAGAAAACAATAGCCAATAGAAATATTGTGGGAAAAGGTTAAGAAACTACATGATGAAGCTCAAGCTACTACGAATCCCCTGAACAATGTAAGCAAGTACAAGGAACATCTGAAAAATGCAAGCAAGTACAAGGAAGCACAACAACATGATGATGACTTATCCACACTCTACGACCAATTTTACACTTCTAAATAGACCCAGTGACACATCAATCCTACATCCCAATCCACGTATACTAACTTACAATAGCTATACCAATTTGTGGACACAGAGACCCATCATTTGCAGAGTTAGATTCCCACCCTTCCAGACATGGAAAAAGCTCAAACCTTCTTGGCTAGCGCCAGTATTTTTCTCAATAAATGAAAGACAAAGTTGGAAGCATTCGACACCTTGAGACAGTGTGCATTTGTAGAAGTGATGGAGTTGGCTGCTTCATTTGAAGAGCCTGCACAAGATTCATAAACATAGCCAAGTTGACTAGAGGGCGATTCAAGACTTGTGGTTTGGTACTATTGTCTCTTTCATTTTTGGAAAGGGCCCTAAGTGTGAGAGGAAGTGTGGGGTAAAGTGGCAGAAGTTGCAAAATCCCCTAATGGCCACAATGATTTTGAACCCACCCCGCGACTATTTAAGAAGCATAAGCTAAGCAAGAGAGGAAGTAGTGGAAGATAACAAGATAGAAATATAGAAAAGAGAGAAGAAGAAAGAAGCAGATTGAAGACCAAGCTGCAATAAAGCAATAATCTTATGTATATCGGTTTTGGGTTATGTAATCGGGATATGGGTTTTTTGTTCTTTGTGATACCATGACGGGTCATTACATGGTTGATAATGTAAGGACACAAGTACATGGATCTGAATTCTAACATGAGTTGTTGGTAATATGAATAAAGGAATTTTGGACCCCCCATAAATTTTATGTGTATGGTTTATACTTTGTTTGTTGTCTAATGGATAGATCATATTTCTAGTTCATGTATGCATATTATGTTTAAAGTAACTTTGTTATGGTAATAGAAAGATGAATGTTGTTGCGGTATGAAGGAAACCATCCCTCACAGGATTATCCTTACATATAACCCTCCTTATCTCACACAGATATTGGTTCTTCTTCGCGTGAGACCTTCTCCTTCAAGAGATTGAAAATGCCAACACACTAGATTACAGTGGTACCTTTTGTTGGCCCCTTCGCAAGAACCCAATCCTCAATTGTTCGCCAACATATAGTATATTGAAATATATGTGCATTATTCAGTTTTGGAATATAATTGTAAAACAAGTTAAATGTATGCATAATGATTTAAGCAAAAGCAAGCCTTTTTATTTGGGTGTGGGGATAAATGCAAGAGAATGGAGTTATTCAATCAAAGCAACTACCACATAAATCTCAAAACAAATGGGTATTTTCTTGTTGAATCTTTCAAGCATGTACATAATGCTTAAAATATATAATTTCTACTTGAATGAAACAATCTTATGTCTAACCTAACCAAGAAGAAGTACAAACATTTTTCACTCTAGACTTTCAAGAGGTTTGCATGAATAATTTTAGGACTAATTTTATTCTAAACATCTAGTAATTACAACAATCATGTGGAACCTCAACTAGATATTCATTTTCATTGTATGGGATGCACTAAAGATACAATAATCTGAGCCCATTAGAAGTCGTCATAATGGTCAAATGGAAGATTAATGAGGTTTTATATCTAATTTTGAGATTGATGGTCTAGCTATTCAAGAAAAATTATAGTTTTTAAAAAATATGAAATTATGTTGTGGAAAATATGTTATTTTTATTATACCTATGATTAATCATCACAATATAAATTATATTCATCATTTTCATGGAAACTAGGTTTTAAATATAGAAATGCATATTCAAGTTCCTACTTTACCAAACATGATCCCCCTAAAATATTATTTCAGTAACTACTTACTAGTATGATACAACAATAGAAACCCTTGCCAAAACATTCAATTGAAAGAACATTTCTTCAACATNTTGTGGACACAGAGACCCATCATTTGCAGAGTTAGATTCCCACCCTTCCAGACATGGAAAAAGCTCAAACCTTCTTGGCTAGCGCCAGTATTTTTCTCAATAAATGAAAGACAAAGTTGGAAGCATTCGACACCTTGAGACAGTGTGCATTTGTAGAAGTGATGGAGTTGGCTGCTTCATTTGAAGAGCCTGCACAAGATTCATAAACATAGCCAAGTTGACTAGAGGGCGATTCAAGACTTGTGGTTTGGTACTATTGTCTCTTTCATTTTTGGAAAGGGCCCTAAGTGTGAGAGGAAGTGTGGGGTAAAGTGGCAGAAGTTGCAAAATCCCCTAATGGCCACAATGATTTTGAACCCACCCCGCGACTATTTAAGAAGCATAAGCTAAGCAAGAGAGGAAGTAGTGGAAGATAACAAGATAGAAATATAGAAAAGAGAGAAGAAGAAAGAAGCAGATTGAAGACCAAGCTGCAATAAAGCAATAATCTTATGTATATCGGTTTTGGGTTATGTAATCGGGATATGGGTTTTTTGTTCTTTGTGATACCATGACGGGTCATTACATGGTTGATAATGTAAGGACACAAGTACATGGATCTGAATTCTAACATGAGTTGTTGGTAATATGAATAAAGGAATTTTGGACCCCCCATAAATTTTATGTGTATGGTTTATACTTTGTTTGTTGTCTAATGGATAGATCATATTTCTAGTTCATGTATGCATATTATGTTTAAAGTAACTTTGTTATGGTAATAGAAAGATGAATGTTGTTGCGGTATGAAGGAAACCATCCCTCACAGGATTATCCTTACATATAACCCTCCTTATCTCACACAGATATTGGTTCTTCTTCGCGTGAGACCTTCTCCTTCAAGAGATTGAAAATGCCAACACACTAGATTACAGTGGTACCTTTTGTTGGCCCCTTCGCAAGAACCCAATCCTCAATTGTTCGCCAACATATAGTATATTGAAATATATGTGCATTATTCAGTTTTGGAATATAATTGTAAAACAAGTTAAATGTATGCATAATGATTTAAGCAAAAGCAAGCCTTTTTATTTGGGTGTGGGGATAAATGCAAGAGAATGGAGTTATTCAATCAAAGCAACTACCACATAAATCTCAAAACAAATGGGTATTTTCTTGTTGAATCTTTCAAGCATGTACATAATGCTTAAAATATATAATTTCTACTTGAATGAAACAATCTTATGTCTAACCTAACCAAGAAGAAGTACAAACATTTTTCACTCTAGACTTTCAAGAGGTTTGCATGAATAATTTTAGGACTAATTTTATTCTAAACATCTAGTAATTACAACAATCATGTGGAACCTCAACTAGATATTCATTTTCATTGTATGGGATGCACTAAAGATACAATAATCTGAGCCCATTAGAAGTCGTCATAATGGTCAAATGGAAGATTAATGAGGTTTTATATCTAATTTTGAGATTGATGGTCTAGCTATTCAAGAAAAGTTATAGTTTTTAAAAAATATGAAATTATGTTGTGGAAAATATGTTATTTTGATTATACCTATGATTAATCATCACAATATAAATTATATTCATAATTTTCATGGAAACTAGGTTTTAAATATAGAAATGCATATTCAAGTTCCTACTTTACCAAACATGATCCCTCTAAAATATTATTTCAGTAACTACTTACTAGTATGATACAACAATAGAAACCCTTGCGAAAACATTCAATTGAAAGAACATTTCTTCAACATAATTTTGTAGCTCAAGCTCCACCATTTGGGAAAGATTCTTGAACATGCTTTACAATTAATGTAATGTTCATTACTTTGAATATGAGGTTCAACATGGAGATCAACAACTATAGGTATATTAATGTATGCCCAACATTGGAATCGATAGCCACAAGTGTAACAGTCTATATCCATGGAACAATAAGGTAAAGAAATTCTAAAAGGAAACAGTACCACTTATGAACTACTAAGTTCATGTATCAATGATATATTATATCACTTTGAAATTATTAAAGACATTTCCTCTCAAGCTTCAAGTATTTTTTTTAAACAAAAATAATTAAGATGATTATATTAATGAAGCTAAGGAAATCCTTAGCAGCCTGAAAACACAACATTACAATTCTAACAAAAAATTCCATGATCATGAAACAAGGGCCTCAAAAAATCCTCAACCTTAAACATCCAAAATAGAGATAGTAAAAACAAGAGATTCTAACTCCTATAACTTCTAATATACTGTCCTAATTGAAATACATAATGACAAAACATAGACTAATAAGTACTAAGCCAACCCAATAAGACCTTAGGTAGGTCGAATATGCTTCTCATCCTGCAATTGAGGAGTGTTGAATTCCTCAAAGTTGGAAAGAGAAGTCTGTTGCACCGTGTCCATTTCCAAAGTATTGGAGTTGGAGAAATCCCCCGCGCTTGATTCGAGACCAAATGCAATCTCCTAGATTTAATTCTGGTATTGGTCTCTATCCATATATAACTAATCCAACTTCTCTTCATATGCCTCCCCTAGATTTTGTATCCTACCATGAACCTGCTCTTCTAGATCTGTTGGACGACTAAGCCTTTCCATCATTTGCTCAATTCTCTCGAGTTGCCCCCCAAATCTACAAATCAATTTTCACATTCCTGCAAATTCTCCTACTACATGCTTGAGTTCCATCGCACTACCCTGAACGATGTCCATCATAGTCTCTGAATCAGGAAGGAACACACAAGTTGAGATATTGGCCTCGCTATCTTTCATAACACCCATCATCCTCATATCCACCTCCATCAGCCATTGATGACCCATAGTTGAATTTCCAAGCTAACCAAATTCATCCACTATTACATAAATGCAAAACTGTTGATAGGAGCTCTAAGGATTCCCTTAGTAACCTTAGGTTTATTTCCTTTCAATATATTTCAAACTACAAGCAATAAAATCCATGTTCACCCAACAACTAAACCTCAAGCACCTTTAAATGGGTACCAAAACAGAAGAGAATATCCACTGAGCTAAATCACCAGATAAAAATGATAATAATATCCTGAAGCCATCATTGATCCTGGATTTATCCTACCCTCTCTTTAAGATTTTTCATTATGCTCCATAATTACCAATGAGTGGATTGGAGCAATCATGGTGTAACAAGCTAAGAACACACGGAGATGTGAAAAATGTGTGAAATAAATGGCACATATTCGGAAGTTGTTTGGGGTATTGCATGGCCATGTGCCACCCCCGATTCATGCATAAACAATATTTGTTGTAGCTAAATGGAATTTCAAAAAACACATTACACCCATTCCAAATGTTGGATGAGAGGGGGAGGCATACATACATACCCTTTATTAGAGTTATGGGACCCACGATCACTATTTAACACCATACATGCATACCAAAGTTGGAGCCCTATAAATTGACGACAAAGCACCATCATGATTCCAAGAGAAGGATAGTTAGCTTAGCAACTTCGGTTGGCTTAGGATTCATATATAACAATCAATTTGAAGCCAAATTATATTCCTATGATATAAATTGATTTTATTTTATTAAATGCATGATTCCAACTATATGAGCAAAAGTTAGTTAATAAAAGTTTTGTGTTTTTATATAAAACCAAATCGGTTGAATACATGGTCATATAGCTCTTATATGTGTCCAAATTGAACAACTATGTTCATCATTATCCTATTTATGTTTATATTGTCCTATGGCATGATATAGCAAATATATTTTAGATAGGCTAAGTATTATCTAATATATATAATAGATATATATTACTATAATTTGAATTATTGTGATTTTAATTATCATATATATGTTCTTAACTCTCCTATACAATATATAGTCCTAGGCTTGTAGTCCATAGATTGAACTCTAACATCATATAATTTAAGCTTCAATCACACAACTTTATTTGATTATATTGTATTAACATATTTTATGTGTCCAAATTGATCAATTAAGCTCTTGAGGCTTCTAATTGAGCCTGAAATTCCACTTGATTTGGTCTTAGAGCCTCATTGGTATCTAATGTATGATCATATGGAATTCGAGCCAAATATTGCCTATGTAAACCAAATTATTCTCCTAAGTGCACACAAGCTAACCTATAAACCCTTTTGGGAAAAAAATGTGATTTGTCCCCCTACAGGGAAAATTTCCTGATGATTAGGGTTAGATCGTCGACAGAGTGGTTGAAGAACAATAATTACTTTCTAGAACCAATCAATTATGTTGTCCAAATAAACAGGATAAAAAGATGAAAAATGCATGTGATCATATGGTTGATCCTTTGTTGTCTTTCATGAACGATCCATATTCAATAGATCACTGCGGCCCCAAGCCTTTCTCTAGATCTGTACACAAATAGAAACGCAACCTTCCTCAAATACCTATGAGCATATAAATGTAAAATTTAGTAAATATGAAAATCAATCATATAAGCTCATAATAAACCTATTCTAACTAATACGAGGTAATTATTTCAACCTCAAACCATACTACTGAAAGCAAGTAATTAAAAACATTACATGATGATTTGTCAGGGGTGGTGGGGGGCATGAAACAAAAAAGAGATATATTCATATATCAATAAAATATGAGCGATAATGAAACCATATACCTTATTGACGTTGTTGACACATTCATCACCCAAGTGTGGGTTCCTCTAGCTCGGACCACTTATCAACTTCTACTCCACCCAGAATGTATAACTTTACAATGGAGGGGGGACTTGATCGAGAAACCTTAAACCCAAATCAAACCTAGAAAATAAAGTCAAAACCATGAATCTTTGATGAGGGGGAAACAACAAAAATCCAAAGAAATTCCTCTAGCATGTACTTGATCTAATTGGTAGTGCCCCTTCACCCAACATAAGACTCTAATTTATACCACGAGAAGGTATTTTTAAAGTTAGTTGGGGATGGGGATCAGGGTTGTATAGGCATATAAAATCCATGATCCCTACTAAAAGACACACATTTTGCACCTTTATTAATTTTCTTAATTATTTTAGAGGCACTCATGGGTTACATGAAAGAAAACCATGAGAAGTATACGATTTGATTTAATGAAAGTCACATGTATCGATGTACGGGATCAAAAAATATATTAAAGGATTGAAAGGATAATGGGATAACCATGAATAAGTGGAAACTGAAGAATCACTATTCAAGAGTGACCATATGAAGTTATAATAAATGGCCCCTAATGTACATGAGGTTAAAAGGAAAGCTGATGGATGGAAAACATTGTAATAGTATGGAGGAATTTGACAAGTGAACCCAACTCAAGTCCAGTATACCAAGGATATGAAAGTTACATGCAAACAAAACCAAAGTAATATATGATTCTCTTACCCCATCTAGGTAAACCCATGCTCAAATGGATAACAAATATGGTCAATAAAGAACATTGTGTATCCATGCAGCATGTATAGAATGCAATATCATAACCACAAAATAATGTACAATGGGTCCATGCCAAAATGATATTGCGGCCACAAGAAAATACATAATGGATATATGTCTAAATATAAATCAAGAGAACAAATGGAACTATAAAGAATGCAAGGCTAGTTCTCTAAAATTAAAATACAAAATAGGTATGTGGTAGTGCATAAACAAATCAAGCAATAACAACAAAAGGGAAATTCCACTACAACTCAAAGTCTTCCACTAGATTTGTCGAAAAGTGTGAATCTACATCATGAGAGTAAATTATCTGAAGTTGAGCACGGGAAAAATCATATGATTATTGGTTATTAATTTATATGATTGACAAGCATAAGGTAACCCATCAATGGTGATAATGGACACAAAGTCAATTCTAGTATATTGTAGAAAGTGCCAATAGATGTGTTGACATCAAACACTTGTAGAATCTTCTGCTCAGGGATCATTTAGGTATACCCACGGTTAATAGAAAGGGAACCTATCATTGATTATTATATGCCCCAACGTACTATAAAGGTCCCTAAATATCCTTCCTAGAGAAAATGAGTCGTCGTATATAGGAAGAGATTTGATGGAAGGATAGCATTGAGACATATCTCATCGTCCAATTACGAGAAAGTATTAGGAACATAATATGATTTGAAGGTCTTGGATAATGATTAAAAACAACAAACCACCAAATATGTCTTCCAAATGCATTGGATGTAAATAGCAAGACCCTCTAGGAAGCAATTAATGATAAAAATCACTTTCAGGAAAATGGAATCCAAGGTACACCATGAATCCTTCTATGTGAATAATGTTTTTCCAACGAAAACGGGGGAATCCATTCAATCAATGACCGATGACGAAAATCATTGATGAGCACAAGGGAACAAACCAATTTAATGAAAACAAGTTTCAAGGTTCTAGAAAATCTATTTCTATCTCCTAGAGCAATGTTTCATGATCGATGGGAGAATACCCACCATTGAGAAGACAATAATGAATCCTTCCATACTAGCACAAGTAAAAATGTTGGCTATTTTGATGAACTAGGAACAACTTGACAAAAAGGAAGGTCGACATGGATGGTGAAGAAATATAAACAATGGTTGACTTTGGATAAATACATCCCATGAACATACGCACAACACCAACTAATGCAAAAAGGACCAATTATATAAACTAGCAATGCGAGAAGCATTAAAAGCATCTAACATAATGATTGAAAGGGTAGGCAATTAGAGGAGTGCAAAAGATCATAACCAAGGTNTATAACAATCAATTTGAAGCCAAATTATATTCCTATGATATAAATTGATTTTATTTTATTAAATGCATGATTCCAACTATATGAGCAAAAGTTAGTTAATAAAAGTTTTGTGTTTTTATATAAAACCAAATCGGTTGAATACATGGTCATATAGCTCTTATATGTGTCCAAATTGAACAACTATGTTCATCATTATCCTATTTATGTTTATATTGTCCTATGGCATGATATAGCAAATATATTTTAGATAGGCTAAGTATTATCTAATATATATAATAGATATATATTACTATAATTTGAATTATTGTGATTTTAATTATCATATATATGTTCTTAACTCTCCTATACAATATATAGTCCTAGGCTTGTAGTCCATAGATTGAACTCTAACATCATATAATTTAAGCTTCAATCACACAACTTTATTTGATTATATTGTATTAACATATTTTATGTGTCCAAATTGATCAATTAAGCTCTTGAGGCTTCTAATTGAGCCTGAAATTCCACTTGATTTGGTCTTAGAGCCTCATTGGTATCTAATGTATGATCATATGGAATTCGAGCCAAATATTGCCTATGTAAACCAAATTATTCTCCTAAGTGCACACAAGCTAACCTATAAACCCTTTTGGGAAAAAAATGTGATTTGTCCCCCTACAGGGAAAATTTCCTGATGATTAGGGTTAGATCGTCGACAGAGTGGTTGAAGAACAATAATTACTTTCTAGAACCAATCAATTATGTTGTCCAAATAAACAGGATAAAAAGATGAAAAATGCATGTGATCATATGGTTGATCCTTTGTTGTCTTTCATGAACGATCCATATTCAATAGATCACTGCGGCCCCAAGCCTTTCTCTAGATCTGTACACAAATAGAAACGCAACCTTCCTCAAATACCTATGAGCATATAAATGTAAAATTTAGTAAATATGAAAATCAATCATATAAGCTCATAATAAACCTATTCTAACTAATACGAGGTAATTATTTCAACCTCAAACCATACTACTGAAAGCAAGTAATTAAAAACATTACATGATGATTTGTCAGGGGTGGTGGGGGGCATGAAACAAAAAAGAGATATATTCATATATCAATAAAATATGAGCGATAATGAAACCATATACCTTATTGACGTTGTTGACACATTCATCACCCAAGTGTGGGTTCCTCTAGCTCGGACCACTTATCAACTTCTACTCCACCCAGAATGTATAACTTTACAATGGAGGGGGGACTTGATCGAGAAACCTTAAACCCAAATCAAACCTAGAAAATAAAGTCAAAACCATGAATCTTTGATGAGGGGGAAACAACAAAAATCCAAAGAAATTCCTCTAGCATGTACTTGATCTAATTGGTAGTGCCCCTTCACCCAACATAAGACTCTAATTTATACCACGAGAAGGTATTTTTAAAGTTAGTTGGGGATGGGGATCAGGGTTGTATAGGCATATAAAATCCATGATCCCTACTAAAAGACACACATTTTGCACCTTTATTAATTTTCTTAATTATTTTAGAGGCACTCATGGGTTACATGAAAGAAAACCATGAGAAGTATACGATTTGATTTAATGAAAGTCACATGTATCGATGTACGGGATCAAAAAATATATTAAAGGATTGAAAGGATAATGGGATAACCATGAATAAGTGGAAACTGAAGAATCACTATTCAAGAGTGACCATATGAAGTTATAATAAATGGCCCCTAATGTACATGAGGTTAAAAGGAAAGCTGATGGATGGAAAACATTGTAATAGTATGGAGGAATTTGACAAGTGAACCCAACTCAAGTCCAGTATACCAAGGATATGAAAGTTACATGCAAACAAAACCAAAGTAATATATGATTCTCTTACCCCATCTAGGTAAACCCATGCTCAAATGGATAACAAATATGGTCAATAAAGAACATTGTGTATCCATGCAGCATGTATAGAATGCAATATCATAACCACAAAATAATGTACAATGGGTCCATGCCAAAATGATATTGCGGCCACAAGAAAATACATAATGGATATATGTCTAAATATAAATCAAGAGAACAAATGGAACTATAAAGAATGCAAGGATAGTTCTCTAAAATTAAAATACAAAATAGGTATGTGGTAGTGCATAAACAAATCAAGCAATAACAACAAAAGGGAAATTCCACTACAACTCAAGGTCTTCCACTAGATTTGTCGAAAAGTGTGAATCTACATCATGAGAGTAAATTATCTAAAGTTGAGCACGGGAAAAATCATATGATTATTGGTTATTAATTTATATGATTGACAAGCATAAGGTAACCCATCAATGGTGATAATGGACGCAAAGTCAATTCTAGTATATTGTAGAAAGTTCCAATAGATGTGTTGACATCAAACACTTGTAGATTCTTTTGATCAGGGATCATTTAGGTATACCCACGATTAATAGAAAGGGAACCTATCATTGATGATTATATGCCCCAACGTACTATAAAGGTCCCTAAATCTCCTTCCTAGAGAAAATGAGTCGTCATATATAGGAAGAGATTTGATGGAAGGATAGCATTGAGGCATATCTCATCGTCCAATTACGAGAAAGTATTAGGAACATAATATGATATGAAGGTCTTGGATAATGATTAAAAACAACAAACCACCAAATATGTCTTCCCAATGCATTGGATGTAAATAGCAGGACCCTCTAGGAAGCAATTAATGATAAAAATCACTTTCAGGAAAATGGAATCCAAGGTACACCATGAATCCTTCTATGTGAATAATGTTTTTCCAACGAAAACGGGGGAATCCATTCAATCAATGACCGATGACGAAAATCATTGATGAGCACAAGGGAACAAACCAATTTAATGAAAACAAGTTTCAAGGTTCTAGAAAATCTATTTCTATCTCCTAGAGCAATGTTTCATGATCGATGGGAGAATACCCACCATTGAGAAGACAATAATGAATCCTTCCATACTAGCACAAGTAAAAATGTTGGCTATTTTGATGAACTAGGAACAAATTGACAAAAAGGAAGGTTGACATGGATGGTGAAGAAATATAAACAATGGTTGACTTTGGCTAAATACATCCCATGAACATACGCACAACACCAACTAATGCAAAAAGGACCAATTATATAACCTAGCAATGCGAGAAGCATTAAAAGCATCTACCATAATGATTGAAAGGGTAGCCAATTAGAGGAGTGCAAAAGATCATAACCAAGGTATAGCTACTATGGCAATACTAAGACACAATTGTAGATAATTGACACAAAATAAATGCTTTGTTCAAGGGAAACATGACTTTATTACTACCACATATACAATTATTTTATAGAGATCCAATCCCCCCCCCCTCTTTTTTATAAATATTTTATTATTTTGTCTTTTTTCATATTAGAAAATATTGAAAAAGAATAAAATAATGGCATAATATAGTGGAAAATATAAGAATTGTAGGGCATGCAACTATGTTTCAAGAGAATGTAACAAACCTATAAAAAAAAGGAAAGGTGCTATGTAGGAAATGGACATTCATAAGCATGTCTCTTCCAAGGATAAGGTTCAAAATACTGTAATCAAGTGATGCAAATTGTAAGTGATTAAATTTAATGCAATGGAAGAGGGTGAGTTACAATCGAGCATTAGGATACTGCTAAAGAACAATAATAATGAAAATATACATCAAACAAAATATGATATTCCATCAAGGAATAGCTAGAAAAAGAATGAGAGGGATTTATGCAAGTTCAAATTTAATGTCATGGTGGGACTAATAGGACTCCCAAGCATGTGAGAAAACTTAGCATTAGCACCAAAAGGAAAGTAAGGTGATAGCTAGGTAAACCTTGCATAGATAGGCTCCCACAACTGAAGCTACAAAAAATGACAAATAAGAAAGGTTAAATATTACAAATTGGTGGGGCCAATCCTAAGGAAAAACAATTACAGACAAAGTCTAACTACATTGAATGCAAGGAAAAGATACATATGTCTACATGCTGGTTAAACCTATTCACCTCAAGTTCTAAATAAAATGATGTCAAAAACACCAAGTAAAAGTCACATTTCACCTTCCATGGACATGGAAACAATAAAAAACACTTTATCGGGATTGAAATAATCAATTATCCAAAACCATAAGAAAAACAAGGTAAAATACCCATTATAATGCAAAATATCGTAAAAAATGTTTATAGATAGAGTTAAACGATTCATTTTTACCATTTTAACTTGCACATTTACCAACTGTGTGAAAAGTCCAACTTTCATTGTAGATTCTAGGAGCATTGGCTAATATTTTTTAGTGCCATCCAAGCCAAGTACCTATCATTACCCTTAACTTTGATTTCATATCCTCATTCAAAAAAATGAATTACATGCTAGGGAACCCTACAAAAATTTAATTATGCATGTTCATAGGTTTTGAACATGTGAGTCACAAGTAGACAATATCCTTGTGACCTGTCTTAACCAAACCCACAAGTGCTTGAAACTATTAGGCTAGAAGTTGCAAGTGCTCCCCCAAAAAATCAAAAGTGAAAAAATTGAATAGTGTTACGTCTAACTTCTAAAACTTTTTCTAATTGTGTAGGAACATTTAGAATGGTAATAGTTTTGAAATAAAGAGAGTATGAATACATAGATAATGATGGCCTAGGTCACCCAACAACATTATATGCATTACAATGCTATGGACTCCTAAAAAATTTCAAGTGTCCTTACATGCATACCCAAATATAGCGGCAAATGTGACTGATAGACTATTGGTACATCGATTGGGACACACTTATGCTTGATGATGAGATCCTTAAGATTGAGGTAGTTTTATGGCATTTTTTGACACCCTTTAATCATCTAATGCACATATGGCCTTAATACCAATAATTTCCAATCATTTCCATTTAGAAAGCTATTTGAATTCAATATGTTTCCTCCCATATGCTCTTTCCCTCAAGGAAAGGTGAATATATATCTTCCTTCTCTTAAGGAAAGGCACACATACCTTGGAAAAAATGTAAAAAAATCTTAATTATGCACTTCTTATCTAGAATTGTGTTTCCTTCACGATTATTGAACCAATTCATATGGCCAATTCCCTAAACTAACTCTCAAAAGTATAAATTAGGCTCATTTGTTCGCAAAACTTACTGAGTGAGATGTGATAGGTTGGACATTTTCTAAGGGTAGGTTGGTTGACCCCAAGATGCATGGAGATAGGGAAAAATGATATGGATGGAGGACAAAAAAAGACTCAATAGTCCAAGGAACAACGTAAAATGGAGAAAGGAGAATAGAGGAGACAACCTTTGCTCAAGAGAGGGAAGGGTTTATAGGAACTCCCTAGTGGAGTCATCCAAATATAGAAAATGAACAAATTCATGCTACCAGGTGTAGCACAAGGACAAGGATGGAATACCATCCATCCACCCACACACACACAATCATCCAAAAGTAAAACGGGGAGAGAGGAGAGTGGATTCACCACTTAGTTTAAAACTAAACATAGAAACCCTAGGGTGATACAAAGATGGTGAAAATTAGACAAAAATACACTAAGTCTACTAGGACCTTAAGATCTTTTTAATTTTAACCTAGGTTTGTAGGTTATAAAAGTGTTGTAGACTTAATGAAAGAGGTATAAAGGTCAATTCCCTGGTCCAATTTCCTCTATTATCATTGACCTCACTCAATGGTCCATGTATGGTCAAACATTGTAATCAACACCAAGAAGTGGGGGGGATCACGTGAGGTTTTCCTTGAAAAAAACAAATCTACTATTGTAGATATAAATCATTCAAAATGTAGAGTAGAGAATAGTGTTAGTTTTTACTAAGACTAGATCTAGTTAATAGTATTGAATAATTTACTTCAATTATTAACTGAAAACACACTGAGATATAACA
>NWUY0300026264.1:0-10499 GCA_004151065.3 Larix sibirica
CCCAAAGTGGAGAAGATAATGAGATGAAGATGCAGAAGTGGAGAAGATAATGAGATGAAGATGCAGAGTAGTAGTACAACAAAGTAGCAAATAAAGCTTGAAGATGAAAAAGGTGAAGGATCACATGAAGTGTTCATGATGGAGAAGAAATTGCAGCAAGAAGAGTTGACACTAGAACGCAGAGAAGATGAAGCACAACAAGTAGATATGCGGAGAGTCCATAAATGATTGCAGTAGCAGAGTTTTAGCCAAGAAAGAGAAGTGTTGATGACTTTAGCAAGGTTGTAATGCTCGGTAGAATTATTTAAATGAGTAAGTGAAGCACACCTCCAGTGGATGGACTGGGTAGCAGAGGAGATATAACTCCAATCTTGAAGAACATTGGGTAGAGGTTGTGGAGGATGAGGTGTTGAATAATCTGCAAAAGGAGGTTGTAGATATGTTGCAGCAATGAGTGATAGCAATAGAGAAGTGGCTGCAATCTGAGAAGAATAGAATGAGCAGATGCTTTTAGTAGCAAGCACTACAATCTAAAGGCCTGGGTTTGGGCCATATTTAGGCCCAGCCTAGTTGGAGGGCAACACCAAAATGACACAATGACTACCATGCAGAGAAAATCTAAAGCACGCGAAGGGTGGGGACGACTAATGGCAATAATGGCTACACAGTGACATACACACAAGCTCACAGCCTCTGAAGCGGAGAGCTCTGTCTGCCCACACAATTGGACATTATTCTGGCCAAGTTCAGTTAAGCCAGTTTTGCTGAACAACTGGTCCTCTCTGCCTACAGGAAGTGAAATCTTCGCTAGGCAATAAATGTCATACTTATTTCTGAAGTGAAATCTTTGCTAGGAAATAAATGTTGTACTTACTTCTTTGTTGATATGATATTACAAACTGTACCCAATGGCACCAAAGAAATAGCCAATTTCTAAATAGTAATAATGCCTTTCAATATTTTTCGATGGCAATATTTCCTTTGCTCTTGTATGGCTTGGGTGACGGCAACTAACGATAATCTAAATTCCATTTAGGGATTGTACCTGTCTTCTCTGAACCTTTGCCATCAGACAAATTTCTATGGGCTATTTCTTACCAATTGGCAATATATTTTGACCAATTTCTTAAAAATCAACTCTGTGACCGAGCAAAACTTCTTCAACTATATTTTCTCAGATCTGCTCAAGTGCAAACACAAGCCCAACTCACTGTAATAACAGGTCTAACTCTCAATACTTAGTGAATTCAATATATGGAAATCTATGCTGATTACAAGATCTGATCATAGACAACTACAACACAGCCCATTCTCAGTTTACACACAAAACTAATCACGATCTGATCATAGACAACTACAACAGAGCCCATTCTCAGTTTACACACAAAACTAATCATGATCTGATCATAGACAACTACAACATAGCCGATTCTCAGTTTACACACAAAACTAGTAAAGTGTGGCAGCAAAACTCTTATTATAAGGGGTAACAAACTACTACGAGGTCAAAAACCACCTTTCCACATGCTCAGGCTACCAGGTGAGATTAAAACTAACACATTAACTGCACTAATTCTCTATTCAAAACAAAATAACTACAGCATTACATTCTCAAGGCGACACAGGCCCAACTAGAGGTTCTGCCACAGATTCTAGCTCTAAATGCTCCTCTGAGCATATTTGCCCAGTCTCTGTCCCTTCTCCGAGACTCTGCCTCCTCCACTTATGACCGAACAGGTTTATTTAAAGGCTCAACAAGGACCATGTAACAGAATTCTGAAATCGCTCCTCCTCTAACTCTGTGCAGTTGACAGCAAACAGATTAGAAGGTCGGCATTGACAGCTGAATCAAGGGACCCTGCACGTGTTGGAGTGCAACGCATGTCCAACGCGTGTGCTCCTGCATCAAATTACTTACTAATGTACTTAATACAAATATTTTCATGGGATATCATCGTTGGAAACTTATTGGTGAAGGTATAAGACTCAGAGCAATAGGTCTGGTCTTGCTCCACATGACTAGAAGTTGAGATTGTAACTTATGATATCTGGTTGGCTGCTTGGTCAACCTGCCTTTTGATTATGGGCTCATGTCCAATAATAAGGTCAGTGAGTACGAGATCTTAACAGCCTTCTTTAAATTGGAAATCTTGTGTTGCCAATGATATCAATAACACCGAGGAAATTAAATTTATCGTTGTTTAGAAAGAAGATACATTATAGGTTCTGGGAATTCTTCTTATTGTGCAGAAAGCTTGAATTTCATTTACCTGTTTACTTATCAACATAATAACACTATTTTACTTCTAAGCATAAAAAGAGTAACGCATCATGAAAGTAGCAAATCTGTGTAGTGCCATTGGTACTTATATAAATTGATATTTTCTTTTATGAACAGATAACAGGCGTACTGGCCTTTTGCTAGGTGCGTCATCCTTCATTCACCCAAGGATTCTGTCAAATTCAGTTTTGGATGATCACGGCGACTTCAAACTTGGACCGGGGAAAGGAACTTGGCCAAAGATTGTTAAATCAGAGGTTCCATTGATGTTTGATGGCCATCCACAAACATCAGTTGTTAATCAGCCATCTTTTGCCAATGCTCTGTCTCGTCAAAGTGCGGAAAGGCTACTCCAGCTCTTGCAGAGCTCCAAGGCTTCCTCTGTCGACGTTCTCAGCCAAGGCATTCAACATTATACACAGAACCCAGCAAACCCTCTTACCGAGGCCTCAAGTCTTTCATATTCACCAGGAATAGGAGTTAATGCTGGTCTAGAAGTAGCAACGGCTACACGGAATTTATTAGGAGTCGCAGACTCCGGTTGTGCTCTCTCTCTTCTGTCAACACAGTCATTGGGCTCAGGGGCTCTAGGATCAGCTTCATTAGATCTGGCTACTCGACCAGTTGACACATTGGAACAGTTTATGCACGAGAATCATTCTCCCATGGATCAAATTTCAATGCAAGGAATGCAACATAATTTTGGTCTAACTAGTAGCTCCCAGTCCTGTACAGGTCTCATCTCTAACGGATATCCTCATTCTGAATTGAATTTTATTGGCAAGGTTCAAGTAGGGTCACTTGATCCTAATATTGGGGGTGTGGAAGCATTGAAACCCCTATGCATGGCCTTCTGCAAGGACAGGAATTTAGAAGTTCTGAGGATGCGAGATCAGAAGCTGTTCGACATACCATTGATTTAAATTTAAAGGTCCTCACAAACACTGACAATCTGGGATAGTGCGGCATGGTAATGGTCCAATTAACAATTTATGCAATTTCTGTTGCTGAGGTTCGGTGAACCATCAGTTTTGGACTCACAGCATATGCAGCTTTAGTGGAGTGTATACCCTTTTTCTTTGCTTTCTTGGACAAACCAAACTTCAACTTGAGTTATTTATGATAATACTTATGAGTATAATTGCATCTTTTTGCTTTCTTTGTCCATATTTCTTTCCCTGGTGATTGACGACTCTTTTAGCTTCTTGATGCTTTCATATGTGTTCTATGAATTTGTGGCCTTCAAGTCATTGTTGTTCCACCCAGCTGTTGTGTAATGCATTTTCAAATCAGTCATGCTAGTCTCTGGAATGCTTTACTTGAATTCGGAATGCTCCTAGGCAACATGTTTGGCATTTGGCATTTTCTGTTTATATCTTTTTTCTAGTGCTGTACAGAGAGTTCCTGTGAGTGGGAAAGTTTAATTTGGATCTTGATCAAGAATGAATTTGATATACATGTGTGTTGAGTTTGTTTATGAACAAGTATATAAATGCACGTACATATATTTGTATATATGCAAGTATGATACTCTAAATGAGAACTGGTAGATGAGTACTTCAAAATAGTATTTCAAAATAGTAGGGTTTTTTCTCTTTTACAATTGCCTTGGAAAATTTGTCTTCAATCAAGATAAGCATTAAATCTATCTGACTGGCTGATAGTGTACTGTAATTTTAATTGGCCAAATAATGGCAATCTATTGAAATGTTGGCATCATTAATTGCTGTTTTCTTTTAATGTCACGGTGACTGTTGTTTGATGCTTGTGAAAGTATAGTGCTGCAAGATGAAAATTCTATTTTCCCTTTTCAAATGCAAGTTGTTTTGAGATCCTTCTCTGCTCCTTAATTCACTTTCACGATATACAAGTATGATATTCACTTGTAGATTGCGTGCTTCTGTCAATCTTACTCTCTTTTCTAAGCTTCAAGGCATGGTTGTTTGGTAGTGTGATGGTATTTGGATAAAGGAGAATTCAGACCTCATGGTTTAGGTTTTCATGGTTTTGCCATTCCATTCCATCTGTTTGAGTTCATCCACCCATTAAATGGGTTTGCTTATTTGATAAATCCAAGGTTTGCATACTCTAATGGTAGCATATTTTGTACATGGTGCCATTCCAATTACTGATGTCCATAGAAGTTTAATGGCTCCAAGATTTGGATGTTTCCCAAAAAGGAAATTCAATCTTTGGGTTGGGTATCTCGATCCCAAAATTTGGATGTTTCCCTAAAACGGAATTCAATACTTGGGTGTCTTGATCCGGTTCTCAATGAGAGCTTGTTTTCTGTAAGGTTTGGTTAAAGCCCATATAATGGATTACTTTCTGTTGCTGATTCTTCAGCTTCAAATAATGTTCCAGAGATTGCCTTTTTGTCGGTCTCACTGCCTCCACCTTAGTAGGGTTTCCTTTTGCTGTACCGACTGACATTCCACCTCTAAGAGACCTCAGTGCCAAATCAACTCCATACAGTATACTGCCCACTGGGCGCCGTCCATCAGTGACTTGTATCGCGAGGTTCTTTAACTCGGCCTCTTGATGTTCTAGACAGTTCACTTAGCTCCAGAGTTCCTCACAGGATTTGTACAACCAAGCCCCTTCAGCCTTGGTACTCTCTAGTTGATGTCACCAGGTTTGAATTAGGTCCTTCACAGTGATAGACTGACATGGTGATATCTCTTTTACCTCTCCTGTTTCTACTTTTATTTCTAGTTGTGATGCAGATATTGAGCTAGAACCTCACTTATATTTCCAGTTATAATGCAGATGTTGAGCTACGACCTCACACCTCTCAGGGATTCCCTCATCTAATTTATCCAGAATCTGCTACCCTTCTCTATTATTATCAGCTAGTAACATTTTAACATCCAAGAGTGTTCTAGACACTCTCATAGTCTATTGACTATGGATTGTACTTTCTAGTCCTGGGAACCTTTTCCGGGTCATCTGTGGGCGTTAATAAAATTACTTCATCTTTATATCTCGGTTTACCATCCTGTGGTGGATACAAGTTCTGGCGAGGGCTGTCCATTATCCAGGGTACAATGTTTGTTATTTTATTTGTAGTAATTTACTTAGCGATTCACAGACAACTATAAGTTGTCCTTTAGCAACTAGTAGTTTCCTACAAAATGCCTCAAAATATAAAGTGTTTGCAAAATGAATGAACATGAGTGGGGCTCAGGGACGTTGGACACTGATTTTTCCCAAATCCCATTGCCCAACTAATTCTAACTTATTTCACACCATATAAAAGGAATAATTAGAGTGGGGAAATGTTTACAAGAATCATGATTGAGACTATGACTACGAATCATTAATTATCAAAGGTGACCACAAAGACATGTGTTAAGAGAGAAGTTCCCTAGTTCTACAAATCCCTACATCACTATCTTAATGGAAATAATTTTCCAAAGATATGTAGTCCTTTTGTCTAGGTGTTCAAAGTTCCTTACTCTGTTTGCCTCATTTTCATAAGAAATGTTTGCTATAAAGAATAGGGGTTATCTAGTAGATGGTTAGAGGTGAAGAGATGCCATCTTGGGTGAAGGAAGCACCAACTCACATACTAAGGTTTACCATAGATTGTTTTAATTTTCATTGAATTAATAAGATATCTTTCCTTTCCATCCTCTAACTTGGTGTTATATTTGTTGGAATTCTTTGAAAGTTAGAATACCTATTTCAACATTTGAATATATGTCCATTTCTTTTTTTAATTGAATTACCACATGGCTGAAAGTGTTTGAAGAAAGGTATAGTTGTTTTCTTCTGCACATGTACCTTTGTTGATAGAGTGTTGTAAGTTATTATTGTGGAGCTTGTGTATAAGGAACACGGATACACTATTTGTCCCGATGAGTTACTCCCTTGTCCCGCCTTCTTCTCATTTCAGGGTTTCAATTCATTAGATACAGAAAGTGTCACTTTCACTTTGCTTTACATTTTAATTTCTTGGAAAAGTCAACCTCTTTTTCAAGGATCCATGTCCAACAAAGAGGTGAAAAAACATTTAAACAGAGCTGGCAGCCATACTAGGGAAGGATTCAACAAATTATTCCTTTGTTGGGTTGTCTCTCTAAGGCTCAAGTAGTTTTAGAAGACCACCACTACAAGGGAAAGACCCTCTAGCATATGTTTTTGCAGATGATCCTCTAAAAAGAGCCCAAATATCCGTTTATAGCGAAGGTCACTAGCAAAGGCAAGAGGGCGGAGGTTTTAGCAGATGTTTTTATTCAGTGCTTTGATGCATACCAAATGCATTGGTGCGCCTTAAGTAAATATGCATATGTGCGTACTAAAAAAATTAATTGCAACAAGATCAAAATACTCGTTAATCAGAGAGAAAAAATATTTTATATTTATATAGCCCACAAAAACCAGCGTGTTTAACTATGATGATGCACTAGTGCGACAACATAAATTTCACATCGATTTCAGCTAAAAAACGCTAACATCATGCTTGGAAAAATGTTTTTTAAAAAATAAGAAAAATGAATTATGATGCATTTATCTCACTCAAGCACGTCGGTGCTTTGAATAAGATACACACCGGTAGGGAAAATAAAAAATTTCAAGGACACAAAATATTTTTATATCATTATATTCATTAACGATGCGTTATGGTCATAAAAACGCACCAGTGCGTAATATTATTTAGAGCACCGAAGTAAGTTAAACGAAAAAACATGGGTGGAAAAATTCTTAATTTTTTAATATTCACTAGCACTCAAATGCACCGGTGTGTTGTATAAGATACAAACCGATGAAACATAAAATAAAATATGTAGGACGAAAAATATATTTATATTGTTATATTCATTAACGGTGCATTGTTATAGGAAACACACCGGTTCGTTCGGTTGTCAGATTCACTAAAACAGGGCTAAGAGAATATTACTTGACCAAAAAACCATTTTTATCATCCTACAATGTTGTTGACCACCTAAGCACCAATTCTTTAGTTGCCTCCTTGAAATTCCCTACCATCGGTTCTCCACGTGGTTGAATTGCTCCCTTCCATTGCTTGTTTGGTGGCTTTTGAATTTTCCAAACAGTGGGAAAATTTTGAATTTTCATCTACATTACAACCATGCCTCCTTGACATGCAAGGGCCCAGGTCGGGTAATGTCTTTGTTACCTTCTAATTCATATTTTTAGCACATAGAAATTGAAAATTCACCTTTATTTGTTATTTTTTTCAAAATACAAAATTGCACAGTGCGTTCAAGTTATTTAGCGCACACTGCAACAGTGCATCTTATAAATTTATAGTGTGCACTGGTAGCGGTGCGTTATCAATGTATAGATCACCTTGTAAATCGACAATGTACACTAGTAGCGATGCATTATCAATCTATAGTGCACCATGTAAATTTATAGTGTGCATCAATAGCGGTGTGTTATCAATGTATAGAGCACCATTAATGTGGTGTGCTATAATTTTTATGGTGGTGCGCTATACTTTTTATGACACACACTAAAAATTAAAAAACATTTTTAACCACATTGATTTCTGGTACGTTTCACAATCCATAGAGCACCATGACTAGTACGATTAAATATGGTAATGTATCGGTGCTTGTAATCACCTAGAGTATCATCTAACTGGTGCTTTATAGAATTTAAGACGCACCACCACACTAATGAAAAAAATATTTTAATATTCACCACATAAACCAGTGCATAATTATAATTTGTACGCACCACCATGTCAGTGAGCTTATGTTTAACATACATGCTAGCTTGGCCATTGAAAAAATGGATTCACCCATTTCCTTGTAATTTTCACGAAGAGCTACATTGATTACGATGCACTCTAAATACTTGTGTGCACCATTTACAGTGCGGTGACATGTTCGTACAACACCGTTGTTTCCTAATAAAGGACACATTGATTTTTAATATTTCATAAATAATGCTCGTGCATTTTAGTATCACACACACACACACCATCTACAGTGTTTTTTTTGTCTCCAATGGCACTAGTGTGGTAATGTTTAAAAGTGCACTATTTTTACTTTTTTTCTTCAAATGAAATTTCGACACCCAATGCGGTAGGATCAACGTAGTGCACCATTAACGGTGCTTATGTAATTTGTAACCCACCCAGTATTGATGTTGTTTTAATTTTAGTTTATTTTATTTACGTATTTGGTGTGTTGATATATTGTTGTGTACTGTGCATGGTGCACTTATATTACAAAGAGCATCACGAGTGGTGCTTGACTATTATATAGACACACCGCTTGTTAAATTAATTTATTATGAGAAAAAATTATTGTTTGATACTAATAAATAAAATCAGATCATTTAATGAAATATTTAATGTTTTTTTATATACATGTTTATGTATGTTTACAAGACTAATGGAATTTATATGTGAATCAAAGACGTTAGTGGCGAGAGCTGCAACATGAGCAGTAGACGTGGGTTGACCTATACAACATTGTACGGAATGGAAGTCCAAAGAGGGGGAGAGAGACTTGAACCCTTATTCCATTACAACACAAACACGAGACCTCTTAAGGGTTATCAGCCTCCTGATATTCTATCAGGAGGCTATATCCCTAAAGGGGAACTCATATTTTTTGTAGTTGATCCATCATTGGGATCAACGTAGACATGCATTTCGGTTTGGTCCCGGTTTGTGATTTTAGACCACGAAGGAAGACACATACTTTATTAATGGGCTATCCAGGAAAGGGGAGTATTTTCCCTAGTTCCTTGATGTCCCACTTGATGTTGCTGCAGAGAGTCAACTTGTGTACTCATAGATATATCAGTGACCAGATCACTAACCTTGCTCTTTTTTAGGTTTTTGGAGGATAGTTGTGTATTTATTCTTTCGGTGTAGAGGAGGTTAGGTGCCTATTTATTTTGGTTACGACAATGGAACACTTCACCACTGATGGGAAGTGCATTAGTTTTCATCTATTGTATTATGTAGATTCTTTAGTGTAGATACCTTGATGCATTAGATGGTATGCCATTTTTTGCGATAGTTTTTTTTCTCTAGATCGATGTAATGCATAGTTTGAGCGGAGGGTCAACTTCCCTTTTGCTTCAGAGCTTTTTTGTTTATTTCTTGAGAGGTTTCTAGTCACGAGGTTTTCATTTGACCGCATCCCTCCTAGGGAGATGACCGAGGTGCAGATACATATGTTGGGATATATGTTTCCCAAGAAAGGTCAACCAAAGTTCTCAGCAAGGATCACCTCATGTGTACTGGAGTTACTAGTTAGCTAGGATGATCATATATTGGACCTTGTGTCATATACTTAAGCGGGGTTGGGCTAGAGAGGATGTCACAACATGTTTTTTCACTTGATATGAGCCACTGGATGATAGAGGTAATATTAGTGTTATGTTTAAATTGATCTTGTTTCATTTTATTGTCTTACTTAATGCAAACTAAATTTATTCTAACATTTTCATAAATTGTTTATGAAATTGTCTAATTATTGTTGTGTACTATATATTTTTCAGATATTGGATCCTATGATGGAGAGGAGCCTCCCTTAGTGCAGGAATACGAAGATATGGATGAGCTTGAGTTTCCTCGGTTTCCCAAACTTGACCTGCAATGCATCCCATATGTTAGATTTCAAGAGGATGTTGAAGACAGGTTATCCACAATGTTGGATCGACATGGAGTATGCTCTGTATGAGTTCTGGAGATCATGCAAGACCCTGACCTAGTAGATTTATGGAGGATTATTCCTCATGATATTATGGGTTTGATGCGTCATATAGTTAGTGCAATCAACCTTCTAGTTTCTAGGATGGATTCCCATGGTAGTCAGTATTCCTCTACATTCGATGAGAGAAACAATGGTCCTCCCTCCACCTCACCATGGCGATCGACCACTATTTACTCCTCCACCCCCAGCTGGCCCACCACCATCCTCGGCTCATCCATAGCTTGACCAAACACCCTCTCCTTCTCAGTGAACCAACCATCAACCATCTCCTACTCCACTCGCCTCACTTCTAGATATTATGGTCACATCATGTGAGATACATCTTCATGGAGATATCTATGATGCTCTCCAGTCTACTTTTTTTCGTGGTAGAGGTATTGATGCCTCTAGCTTTTTGGTGGAGGTGTTGATGCCTCTAGCTCTGTTGGAAGAGGTATTGATTCCTTTGGTTCTGGAGGTGGACCGACTATCTCATATCTTTTATTGGACTTGAGATGTATATTTGGCATGTA
>NWUY0300026271.1:0-28837 GCA_004151065.3 Larix sibirica
AATGTGTTTGCATGTCACTCTACAGAGGCCTGGCGCTCCAAGCTGCAGGAGGCTATCGATACTAAACGTCTGGTAATTCTCCTTTTCCAGAGCTTGCAGAGTGTTTTGGGTTTTTTTTTTTGAATTTTGCCTGTGGTTCTGTGTTTAAGCTGCTGGAATTGAACGCTGGTCGGTTATTCCTTCGTTTTATAAGGGAAATCTGTATTTTTTGGTGTCATGTCTAAAATATTAGTGCAGAAGTTCTCTCGTTTGGATTTTCTTTATGGATACATCTTTTGGGTGGATATCATGATGTTGAATTAGCAAAATGGGTTTAATGCATCTTTTTCGGGGGGAAAAGATGTTTGGGATGGAAAAAAATGTTTTCGGTACCAGAACCAGTTTGCAAAGGGCGTTTCATTTTTGGAAAAAGATACATTGTTGATGTGAAGTTCGATATATTAAAGGGGTTGGCGTTGTAGATTAGGACTGTTTAGATCTACAGTTAGCTGAATTTGATGGAGGGTCATTGCTGTTGATCATAGAGGATAAAGCATACGCATCAGTGTTTAGTAGGTTCTTTGTTTTAAATGAAAAATTACAAGATGATAAATAATGATATTAGAAATCTCATTGATTAATTCTAAGGCAGCTTCCCAGATTATTGAGAGCAATAGCCAGGCTTGGAGACAAAATCATGAGAATCATTATTTTCAATAGGGTATTTAGAGGTCGATTACCAGTGGCAAGGAAACCCAAGCCAATGGGAGGCATGTTATTAGAACGAGAACATGTTTCTTTCAAGTAACATTTTTGGGGGTTATTTTAATTTTTTTAAATACATATGTGAAAGTATTATAGATTAACAAAGACATAAAAATTTCAAGGCCGTGGATAAGAAAAATCGAGAAAAATAAATTTGAAACATGAAGTTGAGAGTAAACTGACATTGTGTGGTGTAGGCCTAGGGTCAAGGAGGATGAAATGTTGCGCCAACTCTTTAAGATTTAAGAAATAACCGGTCAATACAATTTGACCAATAACTTAGTATATTCAAACATAGTGAAGGACAATACTCTTTCACGAAATCTACTTAGGAACAAAATCTAGTGTAAAAGGGGGCTTGATTTATGAAGTATACAGGGATCTATTCATGAAGTGGTGGGTTATGAAGATTTCTTGACCTGTGTCTGGGGAAACTGACAGGGTTCATTAATGTAACTGTGTGCTTATCAGTGATCTGCGTTCTCTTTGTGGCTTGGGAGCTCTGCATAGGCTACTTAAAAGTTTTCTTTTGTTTCTTTTTCAAATCAGATGTTTCATTCAGAGTTCTCTCCCCTGTGACACAAAGACGGTATGCTTATCAATTAAAGAGGCTGCTGTCTCCTTTGCTTGAACCACCTTGGAAGTATAGATAATTGTGGCTTCTATCATAAAGGAAACTATTAAAAGGTATATTGGTTTTATGGAAATAAGTTGCCTTCTAAGCCAGTGACCAGACATGACATCAAGATTTATGTATGTGTGATTTTCATTAGGGCATGGGTGTCAAATGATTTTGACTTATATTCAAATTCTTGGATTTTTGAAGATGGTGCTTATCATTTGCTGTATGCAGGTGGTGGTAGATTTCACTGCGACCTGGTGTGGACCTTGTCGAGTTGTGAGTCCAGTGTTTGTTGAGCTGTCAAAGAAATTCCCAGAGATATTTTTCGTGAAGGTCGATGTGGACGAATTGAGGGTACAGTCAACATTTTCATTTTAAGAAAAACGTTTGTTCTTTCAGTATTTTTAAGAGAATTTTATGACAGGCAGTTGGTAAATGAAGAATCATTGGTTAAACAAATCAGATGTTTTTTTAACAAGTTTGTTCTTAGTATATGTAATAAAATTTCATGGCAGGAAGTTGGTAAATGAAAAATGATTATTTAAATGCTTCATATTAATTAATATAAAGCAGACTAATAAAAACTTGCCTCAATATATGATTTTGCAGGATGTAGCTCAAGAGTGGGATGTAGAGGCCATGCCTACATTTATCTTTATCAAGGATGGAAAGGCTGTGGATAAGGTTGTGGGCGCAAAGAAAGATGAACTTGAAAGAAAAGTTGCAGCCCTTGCTACACAAGCAGTCCTTGTTGCTCAAACCTAGGCGTTGTCTTAATAAGATATATGCTAGTATTTTCTGGATGTGGACATGCTGCAATGTGCAAGTTTAGTAGAAAATATCACACTGTCTTCGTCTTTAGTTATCTATTGTACCTATTGTTATGAGCTTCTTGCACTCGTATTAACTTATTCAGTTGCCGTTAATAAAAGTGTTGGTACCTTGAAGCACTTGAAGTACGCGTAGGATAAAAGACAACCAAAATGCCTCATTTTTTTTTGCTATTTTGGAAGGAAAAACGGTTAAAATTCTTGCTGGAAATTGTTATTTTTCAATTTTGATAATTTCAGTGATTGGGATTGCTGTTTTGGACTAATTATCCAATTTTAAAATTAACCAGATCTCAAAATTGGGATTGTTGTTCTGGACTAATTACGATCTGAACACACCAAATTGCGATTTTGAACAGAATTACAACAGAATTACTTTGCCGGATTCAAGCGTTGCCATTTTGAGCAGAATTACTCTGCCGGATTCCTGCGAGTCGGGGGCGTTTTAGTTAGCGTTTATACAGCTCCCTTGAAACATATATCTTATTTTTTTGTTTGCTGTTAAATGTACTGAAATATAATGTTTGTAGATGGTTTTATTGTAGATTATTTGTATTATGGTGTTAAGTATATAAAACAATCTCCTCTCCTTGTTTAGGAATATTTCATTCTCTACCTTACTCCTTACAAAAATAAAAATCACTAATTGGTAATGAGAAATTGATTTGAAAAGGTATAAATGGAAAGTCACAGGTTCAAATCTTTTTGGATATTTACTTACAAAAATAATTTTTTTTTTTTCATTTTAATTATAATTTTTTTTCTTTTATTAAATAAATTTAATCTAATAATAAAATTAAATATTATAAATATTTAATAGAAAATTGATATACTTGTATAAAAGAAGAGAAATTGATGTACATATATACAAGATTTTGGGTTAACCTCATCTCAAAGATATTAACATAAGTTTTCTCGTACATTTTTTTCTTTTTTATAAATAGTAAATAGAAATTACACTCTTTACATTTTTTCTCATTTCCAAATAGTAAATAGAAATTACACCCTTTACATTTTTTCTTATTTCCAAATAGTAAATAGAAATTACACTTTTTACATTTTTTCTCATTTCCAAATAGTAAATAGAAATAGTAAATAGAAATTACACCCTTTACATCTTTTCTCATTTCCAAATAGTAAATAGAAATTACACACTTTTCATGTACATATGATGTATTATGTAAGAGAGTTGATACACTCAAACAAATGAGAGTTTAAAAGGTTTTGGATTATTTTTATTGAAGAAAATTGATGTAAATTATTAATATTTTTTTTCTTTTCTAAATATTGAAAATTACACATATAATGTTTATTCTAAATTAAAGTTAGGGAAGGCAAGATCTCTAGAATGAGCCAATTCTTTGTAGATTTAGAGGTGTGTTGAAGTTGTGAAATATTTTAATTCTTGAATTACATATGCTATTTCACAAGGAAGAAAGCCTCCTATTCACACCAGGTTCCTCATTCAACACTTTTGGACCAATAGTGTTGTTTTGTTTTGAAACAATGGTTTGTTATTGATAGTGGTTTAATCTTCTTCATTTGTGAAATATGGTTAGTCATGTGTTTGTTAGATTTTGGTTTACATTCATGTCCTTTGTTTTTTAGTAGGCAAATGCTCAAGGACAAGAATCCAAGACATATCCTATTTGTTAGTAGAGCCAACACCAAAAGTGGTATTCAAATAATCAATAATCTAAAACAATCTAAAAACTCCATTATAAGAGCATATTGTCCAATAGACCTTAGATATGTCAATATTTGAGCATATGTGAATAAATCCTTCTTAATAGCTTTATATATGTTTTTATATAATGACACAAATTAATGGCAATATTTTTAAAAACTAATAAATACAAAAAAAGGAAAGGGTAGATTTGGGAGCCAACTTAAATCCACATTTTTGTCATGCCCCAATATAGGGTGCTCTCTAAAACTTTTTGATAACAGACAAAGGTTTGAAAACTAGACACTAAAGAAATCCTTAGAGTATTGACAAGCTTCACAATGCTCTATAGAGGTTGAGAAAACCAACTGGTAGAATTTTGAAGTAAAAGGCCATAAACCATTAAATCTTTAGTTAAAGAGGATTTGTAAAGTGAAAGTAAGTCTATAATATTTGGTTCAAAGATCTCAATATTTGTCACCTCTTATTTCTCCACAACATATGCACTAACCATAGGAAGGTTCAAAGTAGTTGAATTAAATGGGTGTTTTGGACTGCATACATAAAAGGAAGAGATTTTGAGGATGAAGGTCCTATATTACACACCACTCTGCCATGCAAGTGAAGAACCAAACTGAGATCTGAATCTTTACAAATTTTGTTGTTAGACAACAAATAACTATCAACAAGTTGCTTACACTATGTAAAGAAGTAATTGCTCATGTCCATCAAATCCCATTGGTACAATTTTGAAGTAAAATGCCATAAACCATTAAATCCGTAGCTAAAGAGGATTTGTAAAGTGAAAGTAAGTCTATAGTATTCGGCTCAAAGATTTGAATATTTGTCACCTCTTGTATTTCTCCACAACATACGCACTAATCATAGGAGGGGTGCAATTTTGAAGTAAAAGGCCATAAAGAGGATTTGTAAAGTGAAAGTAAGTCTATAATATTCCAATCAAAGAATTTTTGTTACCATTTGTATTTCTCCACAACATATGCACTAACCATTGGAGGGTTTAAACTAGATGAATTAAATGGTTGTTTTGGATTTCATACTTAAAATGAAGAGATTTTGAGGATGAAGGTCCTATATTACTCACCACTTTGCCATGTAAGTGAAGAACCAAAGTGAGATTTGAATCTTCACAAGTTGCCTACAATAGCAATGAGGTCCTTGCTCATCCACTAGACCCCATACATGAGTGTTAATTTGTGTTTGACATTTACCACATCAGAAAAGGAGTGAACATGTATAATTAAGGTTTTTCATATAAGGGACTTGACCATGATTTGAAAACTAGCAGTGAGATCATAACCCTCTATGTTTAAGTCCACCTCAACAAAGTGAACGGTAATAGGGATTACATTAACACTTGGCTTGCAGGTTTTTGTTGAGCGTTTGACTTGCATCAAAGACCACACCAATGGGGTTAATAAGATAAGATCCATTATCAAACATATTTCATGTAGATAGTTTAACAAGGGATTTTCATCAAACTATTGGTACTCCTATTACAAGGTTTATGTTTTCTCTAAGGTCTTTGAGGACATATTAGCTATTCATCTTTATATATAATTTTTTTTCAATTAAGGGTGATCATAAGCAATGCTTCCTTAAATAGCGGGTTGAACATGATTGCTCCTATTTTCAAATTCAAAGGCAGCCTAGGATGATTATCCAAGTATCGATTAGTTTGCTTTCCTTAGTTATTGTTGAAGATTGTAGAGAAAAAAATTGCAATTATGTTGTTTTGTTGTTTAGAAAAACCTTTGATGTGATCCACCAAGTTATGGAAACACAAGAAGAAATTGGTATCATCCCTCCTAAATTCCATAGTGTGTGTGATGCATTGTAATAACAAGCAGATTGTGGACATTAATTGTAATATTCACTAATAGAAAAAGTGTTATATATGACTTTAAAAACTACTAAAAATTGCATAGAAATGACTAACTTTAGTCACGTGACTATTAGTGATTAATTGACAGTCATTTATAATGCGACTAAATATGTGACCAAATATTGTTAGTCATTTATTGATTGTTGTGATTGGTTAGTTTAGTAGTATATTTACATTGTTTTAGTCATTTTTTTGGTCATTGATTGTTGTTAACTAGTCATTTATTTAGCACTAGAGTGTTGTAAACTAGTCATTTATTTAGTCATNTAGTCATTTATTTAGTCATAGAGTGTTGTTAACTCGTCATTTATTTAATCATGCTAATCATTTAATTTAGTAGTTATTTTATTCATTGCTTACTGTTAATTGGCCATATATTTAGTCATAATAGTCATTTATTTCCGTCATCTTGTCATACATTTAGTCATGATAGTCATTTATTGTCGTCAATTGGCAATATATTTAGTCATTTGTATACATTGGTTTCTATCCATTGCCCTTATATTTAGCAATATTTTTAGTCATTGAATATTGTTAACTAATCATTTATTTATTCATGATAATTTAGTCATTTTAATTATCAATTGTCATCAATTGGTGTTATATTGATATATTATTTATTAGTTGCCAGATCATTATATTTACTACTATAAGTTCAGTAGTAAATGCTCATTTATATGTTAGGAATAATTTATTAAATATAATACACTATGTAATGCATTAATAAACATACTATTAAACTTGAATTAAAACAGAAAATCACATTAAAACATATAGTACAATATATATGAACGACAAGATGATCATATATATTTATAAAATGAAAAATGTCAAAGTAGTACAACGATGTTACTTAAAGTTTCCAGCTCTAGTAATAACTTATCCATGAACAACAAACATTCAAAACATCAAGCAATGTGCCAAGCTCTCTAACAGCTAGTACAATATGATAAACATCAACTATGTCATCTTCTGCAAATATTTCAGTGGCCACCGTGTGAATCTTTCTTCCTTCTCTTTCAGACAGACACATCCATCTATTTTGTCTTCATAAGGAAGGGGTACGTTACTTTTGACCCTTAAATTATTTACATTTGCATCCCGATCCACTCAAATTGACTCCATGTATAATAGATAGCAAGTGAATCCACCCAATGCCCACACCAACAATGTCATACAGATCGAACACCTTTACTTTATCACCTTCTTGGAGTTCATCAATACATTTCTGCAAAAAACAAAATACACATTATATTGAGCTTCGAAAAATGTTGTTATAGCAACAATTGTACTCCAATATTTAACATAAAGTTATTGTATTGAGATATGTAAAATGTTACAACAGCAGTTATATTCTAATATTTAGCATATTATTGCACTCACCTTGAGTTTGACACCACTATGAATGTCCTGCACATGCTCATCGAGTTCATCATCATCACTATCGATATCGACATCATGTTGTGCAACATAGCTGAGAGCTCTGTTGACATTGCCTTTTCCTTTTCTTAATGCTTGGATATAATTACTCTGCATGTGTTTCATCATGCAAAAAAGTTTACAACTTTAATTAGAAGTTAGAAGTATGAACAATGCCATATTAAACATTCAATAGTAAATTAAAAAATACAAGTTATAAAATTTTATCCAAAAGAACATTCTAAGCATTAAGAATGACAAAACATTGGGACATATTAACCATTACAACAACAATTATACCATAATATTTAGCATTCACCATTTTTACATTTGAAATATCATCGCCTATAGGCGACGTTTTCTGCACAACATGAAGTGATTCCCCCACTGTAGATTCCATAGCAATGATTCGATGATCACTACTGTTATGACTGCCATTTGATGTAACTTCATGTTCAACATCAATTTTGACAGATGTTGCGCCTTTAAATGCTGGAGATTTGATTTTGTTATGCATGTGGTTTCATCATGTAGAAATTGTTTAGATACTAATATTGTTAAACAACATTTAAAAGCACATAGAAAGAGCATATAGAAAGATAAAAAACAACATATTGCAGTTGCTTTGATATGAAGGCCTTTTCCCTTTTGTGCTGCTTTGATATAATCACCCTGCATGTGGTTTAATCATCATGCAGAAAAATATACTCATCATCTTCAATTCATAGTCCAGGAAGATCAAAACAAAGTGGAAGAGGAAGATCAAAACAAAGTGGAAGAGGATATCTACAAATATGGGCACAACACTTCATCTCACCTCTCACTCTTCAAGGCAAAACCAACGCATGCTTCAAATAGAAATGATCAAAGGTATAAAGAAAACATCATGTTCATATTCATTTAAAAACCAATCCACAGAACTTGACTACAACTGGGTCAATCTAAGCCTCAACCTCCAACACTTGATACTCCAACTATGAAACGACATCTAGATCACAAGGATACTCATAGAAAGCTTGAGCATAAATTTAGTAATCAATCACCAGCAACACTTAGTCAAATACATCCATTAAAATAAAATGCATAATATTGAGAGAGAGGGATACTTAATTAACCTCAAGCTACGACACTGAGATTACTTACAGGATCTCAATAGAAGGTTTCCCTTTTCTTTATTATCCAGAAATACTAATATAGATTGAGAATGATAAATTGGTCTAACTATTGTGTACCGTTAACAAGGGGATTGCACTATTAATGTACTATTTTTTTCAACAAACCTGGAAACAAAACATTGCCTCTTGGATCATATATAAAGGCTTAAAAACATTGTTTAAGACTAGATATTCACTGCTTGTTACTGAATTTGAGTAGTGTCGCTGCAATCAATAATGGTATATAAACTGCCATATAAGATTGAACTGTAAAAGCATGTCTAGAAATAAATACCCATGGCTCCTCAACAGATCTCTACCTAGCCATCAAACATCTGTAATTTTCCAAAGAATGAGACTATATCAAGTCTACAATGCTGCTACAGGAGAATTAATTTCGCTATCATAGGTCTGCTACTATAGATCTATAGGTTTCCACTAGAGCCACAAACCACCAAGGATAGGGTGCTTTACTTCAAATTCTGTAACTGAAACATAACACTCATTCCAATCTATGGAAATCAATTATACCAAAGCTATACCGCAACTATGGAAATCAATTAATTTTGATGACATGATTACAAAAGCACTTTATCTTAATCTTTACTACAACAGTGTTAAAACATTCATCACTAACAGGGAAGCTCTCTTTATATGCTGTAAGTATATAATCTAATATAAATTAAAGCAAAAATTCCTTCTGGAGGCTCTTCTATCTGTCCATATGGTTGTTCTAAGTATGTTCAGAACATTGCATTACATGCCGGAAAAACTGGTTCTATAAACGGTGTCAGAAATATAGAAAGCATACAGGAAAAAGAGTGCAGCTATCACTCTGTCCCTAAGAGAGAGAAAGAAGTCCAAAAATCAGTCACCCCTCTGCAAGGGAGGGGATCTCTGGTTTTCTTGGAAAGGTCTATTTACAAACTCTACTCTTATGTAGTCTATTTTTTAATTCAAAGTGGGTTGGTGTCACTAGTGACATTTTCTATTTAAAACTAAGGATAAGGATAATTTGTATTAAAATTTTGTTGCATCCACACTATACAACATAATAATATAAACAAAAAGAGACTTATCAACATATAGTCTTTCATGATCCGTGTAAAGTACAAAATTGCTCCAAAAGTATGGATTGTTCTCACACCCAAAAAGATATATCATAAATCCCTGCTAATATAGATATTTAAAAAATAAAATAAAATAAAAAATAAAAAATAAAAAATAAAAAACAACTTTGCAAAAGATATAACCTGGAATAATAAAAAGACATGCCCATTATGGGCTTCTTCCTTGGAATTTGCTAGTAATTGAAGTTCATGACCCACTTGTTTGTTTGTTGGAAGTAAGTAAAGATAAGCTAGGAGAAAAGCATATGTAATTAGGATTACTTTCTGCTCTCTGAAAAACCAACTAGAGTAGAGGATAACAGCAACTCTCTTCTTGTCAAACATGAAGAAGCCATTTAGATATGTATGCAATCACCGTGCTTGTCTTACATTCCTTTTTCTTGTTTTTCTGGAAATTCATTAATTGTTGCAACAGCTTGTACTTTCATTGATCCTTTGAAAGTTCATTAAGATGTTTCTGGTTTGAGAATGAGAGAAGAGTTTACATCAAGTGATACTACAATATATGAGTTTTCATTAAACACAATTAATGGATAAGCCAGGGAAACAATAATTTTAACCACTTGAATGTCATCCCAAAATGACTCAATGCTTTCTCCAAGGCTGAGCACAATAGTAGATGTTCCCCTGAAATATTCACTAAAGCACCCATTGCATGTTCCTAAAGGGCTTGTGTAGGTAGCCCTTGCATAAACTCCTTTAAAGCTGCGATGAATGAACTGATCAAAATGGGAATGTTTCCTTCATGTACTATAGCTTTCTTTGCACTAATTAGTTTAGAAGAGGGAGTCTGTATGGATATCCAGTTTGATTGGAAGTATAGAGATGCATTTGAGAGGAAACCAGACAGTTCCCTATTGAACGAGTCCAAATTATATTAGTATTTGAACCATTTGATATATGGAGTGTTTAATGAGACAAGATCACCTATAAAGTTAATTTATGTGGAATATTTTCAAGAAAAGTGAGTGGAACTATGATGAGCCATTGATTGTAAGGATGAAAACTTAGGGAATTGTCAAATACTTTTTTCCCTTTACATGATGAAAAGCATAAGGAGATTTTGTAGGAGTGGACTTACAAGTGGTTGGACTTCAGTTCACAACCAATAGATTCAATATAATCTTACTTTGGGCCTAAGGTAGCTACATATTTTTCCTTCTTGGGCATGTACAAAGTCGCTTCTATTTCTAGCTTTGTCGGGGATACTTTTCCATACTGTAAAATTTGGGTCTTGCAAGTTGGCTATGCTCCCCATGTTTTCTATATGGGTTGTCTCATGGGTTGTTCAATTTGTATAGTTTCGAAGCACCAGAATGTTGCACTCTAGGCCAAGTTAAATTTTCTTATCTTTGTCAAACATATCTTGGACATTAAGATACTACATCCATTTTATGGACACATTCGTGCTGACATGAAACATCTTGGCCAAAATATATATTACAATACATTCATGTTATAAATAAAATATCCAATAATCCAACTGCTCTGAAGTGGAAATTACATTCGAAGAGCATGTGATCATGTGGTGGAATGGGGGTGTTGGCAAGAGAAAGTAAAGTCTGTTGGTAAACACCATGATAAACCAAATAACTTAATAAATACTATAAAATGAAGAATATTACAATGATATATGGTGGTATATTGAAAAATAGCAATATATCATCAAAGCTCAATTCAACCAAGAGGAGAGCACTCCAACAAATGGAATGATCCAAACAATGGGGCATGAGATCCCTTATATGGGATCCTTGCAAAACCATGGTTACCCCAAACCGTGGGAGGTAACACCTAAGTGAAGGTTACATATCCCAACAAAATCATGTCCTAAAAACACTCAACCTCTATTGTCTAGGTACTATTTTCCAGAACAACGTAATGGGGATTTATTAAACTCCTACAGCTTTGGGATTTTGTTGTAAATCTTGTCATCGAAAATATTTCTTATATTTATAGAAAAATATTTACAATCGGAAAGGAAAAAGGTAGAAGGGTATATACAATGGACTTAATAACCTCGTCCCAAGAGCCACAAAAATAGAAATAAAATCCAAGTAATTTAAGTGATTGAATGATTGTGCATCTTTGATCAACAAAGATTCTTTCACTAAAATCTAGTGACAAACCTCATCTTTCCAAAAAGGACTGAAAGCAAACAAAGAGATAATCTCTTGCACTAAAACAAACTTACACTAGAGTTTCCACAACTCAAATAACATTGTAATCCATAGGAATGCCAAAATATGGAAAAAGAAACCCAAACAAGTGTATGTAATGCACCACTACATCATCATGGGCAGAGACTTCATTTTAAAGACATAAAATCTTATGTAAGTGTTGAACAACACTAGTATTCTGAACAACACTAGTATTTTGAACAACACTAGAAGATATTCAAAATTATTTGAACATGTTTGACCCTACATACTACACTAAGAATTGGAAACATACCACTTGGCTACCCCTATGTGCTTCTTTTGAGTGTTAATTTGTAGTTAGTTGTTCAACACCTCACAAAGGAGGTTAGTAGTAAATGGTATAATATAGTTGTTGTACATATTTAAATTCCATTGGAAAATTGTGGAGTCTTCTCATAGGGTGTTGATAGTGAACACACGCTTGGAGTAATGGATGTTGTTTCATAGGTAGCTAACATAATTTGGCATTATGGTTTATTATATGAATTTCATTCATCCTCTTCAAATTTAGCACAGAGAACAAACTAATTGTTCAAATGCAACATAGGGATGTCTAACCTAACTATAAGTTTCATGGAGGGAGTAAGCCGTAGTTTGGAAATGAAAACATATCATCCTCAGTTTCGAAATGAAACCAAGCTTCAACACTTCATCACATCAACACTTCAACAATCTAGAAGATATTCAAAATTATTTGAACATGTTTGAGCCTACATACTACACTAAGAATTGGAAACATACTGCTTGGTTTACCTTTATGTGCTTCTTTTGAGTGTTCATTTGCAGTTAGTTGTTCAACACCTCACAAAGAAAGTTAGTAGTAAAGGGTATAATATAGATGTTGCACATATTTCTATTGCATTGGAAGATTGTAGAGTCTTATCATAGGGTGTTGGTAGTGGACACACGCTTGGAGTAATGGATTTTATTTTAGAGGTAGATAACATAATTTGGCATTACGGTTTATTATATGAATTTCATTCATCCTCTTCAACTCTGGCATAGAGACTAAACTAATTGTTCAAATGCAACACATGAACTAAACTAACTATAAGCCTCATGGAGGGATTAAGCCTTAGTTTGGGAGGGATTAAGCCTTAGTTGGAAATGAAAACAAATCATCCTCAGTTTCGAAATGAAAACAAGCTTCAACACTTCATCACTTCAACACTTCAACAGTCTAGAAAATCTTCAAAATTATTTGAATGTGTTTGGCCCTACATACTACACTAAGAATTTGAAAAATACTACTTGGTTACCCCTATGTGCTTCTTTTGAGTGTTCATTTGTAGTTAGATATTCAACACCTCACAAAGGAAGTTGGTAGTAAAGGGTATAATATAGATGCTATAAATATTTCTATTGCATTAACAAATTGTGGAGTCTTCTCAAAGGGTGCTGGTAGTGGACACACGTTTGGATTAATGGATATTGTTTCAGAGGTAGCTAGCATAATTTGACATTACAGTTTATTATATTAATTTCATTCATCCTCTTCAAATTTGGCATAGAGACCAAACTAATTGTTCAAATGCAATACCTGGACTAAACTAACTATAAGACTCAGTTTGGAAATGAAAACAAATCATCCTCAGTTTGGAAATGAAAACAATTTTCAACACTTCATCACTTCAACGGTGTACAAGATCTTCAAAATTATTTGAACATGTTTGAGCCTACATACTACACTAAGAATTGGAAACATACCACTTGGTTACCCCTATGTGCTTCTTTTGAGTGTTCAATTGTAGCTAGTTGTTCAACACCTCACAAAGGAATTTAGTAGTAAAGGGTATAATATAGATGTTGTACATATTTCTATTGCATTGGCAGATTGTGGAGTCTTCTCGAAGGGTGTTGGTAGTGGACACATGCTTGGAGTAATGGATGTTGTTTCAAAGGTAGCTAGCATAATTTGGCATTATGGTTTATTATATGAATTTCACTCATCCTCTTCAAATCTGGCATAGACACCAAACTAATTATTCAAATGCAACACTGGGACTAAACTAACTATAAGCCTCATGGAGGGATTAAACCTCAATTTGGAAATGAAAGCAGATCATCCTCAATTTCGAAATGAAAACATGATTCAACACTTTAATAATCTAGAAGATCTTCAAAATTATTTGAACATGTTTGAGCCTACATAATACACTAAGAAATGGAAACATACCACTTGGTTTACCCCTATGTGATTTTTTTGAGTGTTCATTGGTAGTTAGTTGTTCAACACCTCACAAAGGAAGTTAGTAGTAAAGGGTATAATATAGATGCTATTCATATTTCAATTGAATTGATAGATTGTGGAGTCTTATCAAAGGGTGTTGGTAGTGGACACATGCTTGGAGTAATGGATGTTGTTTCATAGGTAGCTAGCATACTTTGGCATTATGATTTATTATATGAATTCCATTCATCCTCTTCAAATATGGCACATAGAACAAACTAATTGTTCAAATGAAACACCGGGACTAAACTAACTATAAGCCTCATGGAGGGAGTAAACCTCAGTTTGGAAATGAAAACAAGCTTCAACACTTCATCACTTCAACACTTCAACAGTCTAGAAGATATTCAAAATTATTTGAACATGTTTGAGCCTACATACTACACTAAGAATTGGAAATATACCACTTGGTCACCCCTATGTGCTTCTTTTGAGTGTTCATTTGTAGTTAGTTGTTCAACACCTCACAAAGGAAGTTATTGGTAAAGGGTATAATATAGATGATGTACATATTCCTATTGCACTAGTAGATTGTGGAGTCTTCTCTGAGGGTGTTGGTAGTGGACACATGCCTGGAGTAATGGATGTTGTTTCAGAGGTAGCTAGCATAATTTGGAATTACAGTTTATTATATGAATTTCATTCGTCCTCTTCAAATATGGAACAAAGACCAAACTAATTGTTCAAATGCAACACAGGGACTAAACTAACTATAAGCCTCATGGAGGGAGTAATCCTCATTTTGGAAATGAAAACAGGCTTCAACACTTCATCAATACAACAAAATGGGCCAAGACAATGACAGATGGACCTTGGCATACACATGGTCAAACAAGAAGAAATGAGAACAATAGAGCCTCTTACCTCATCTAAATCTAACGTACAATCATGCTCATTCCATGCAAAAAATATAGGCTTAACAGAGGAAACCAACTGCCGAAGTGTCTCATTGATCTTGTATATGCAACTCATTACATGTTTGTACCCTTCATTCGAGTTGACATCATTTAAACTAGATGTTACTATGCTTGTTTCAACTCCAACAGATGGTTGTGAAATATCTCGAAGCAATCTAGGATTCTTCTTGATCTTACTATCAGATTTAGAAGTTGAACCTAACACTACCATATAATTGACAATATCTTTTGCACTTGATTCTCTATTACTAGTTTCCACCTAAAATACAATGTCAAGTTTCATCATACAATTAGTTCAATAAAGAAATTCAATTAAATAACACAACATAAATTCAACCAAAAAGACACATTTACTGCAATTGTTTTCTGTTTTGGCCTCCAATGTGCCTCGACCAAATGTATATTTAGCTCTCATGTTATCTCTTGCTTTCATGCCTCTATTCCTCTTTTCCAAATATTCTTGAAAACACATATTTTCCTTCAACACCTCCCACTATTTGGGAGATAGAGAGGAATTTGTCCTATCTTTTCCATCCATGATTATTTTTCTGCAATTGTATCTATAATTGTTCATCAAAATTCTCATCTTTTGCTTGTAATATTTCCAGATATTTTTCCACCAATAGTCTCAAAAGAATTTTCCATTTTTTATACAACATTTTCCACACTTCTTGGATCTTGCTCTGCAAAATTTGATTTGCAAATATCCAAATGCGCCCTGCATCTGGTACCCAACTCGGTGACCCACCTTGCAGCAATTTTCCCAATGGGATCACCATCTTTCAACACCTCAACCAAAAATGGCTTCTTACCTTCTAATTTTTTTTGTCCTCTCTGTAGATCTATACCAATCTTAACTAATTCTTTGTCTTTTAACAAAAGAAGACACACCTTCTGAACCACTACCAATATTATTGGTTGATCTTGTTTCATCAAAAGTTGTAGATGTAGGTGTGTTTTGAGGAACACTAGATGTTAGCGGTGTCTCTTTGTGACTTGCATGAACCAGAATTGCATGCTCCTTGGCCACATCAGGTGTGGTAGTAGTTAGCTCAGTACCGATCTGCGCAAATGTGCCTTCAAATATCTCTTTTAATTTTGCATAAACCATTTGCAGACCTGATTTTCCTTTTTCGTATTCTTTATCAAAAGTATCTTTTAGATTTTGTTGAAATGGATCATTAGGCTGCACATCACCATGTGCTATATCAGGCTGCACAACACCACATCTCTTCTTTTCATCAACTACATTTCCTATATCAGGATGCACATCACCACAACTCTTATTTTCATCAACTACATTTATTGAATCACAAATGCATTGGATTCTACGAGTTGGGGCCCCTATATCTTTACTTTCCCTTGATTTTTTCTCCAGTTTTTTAGTGCAATCTTTTTCTTTCCTATAAAATTAAAAAATATCATATTAATATTTATATACATAAGGTTCTTGCTTATAAAATATTAAACAATATTAAACAAATAATATACTAGAGTGGATTAACAACTTGCCTTTTTGTCAAACCAAGAGACTATAAATATTCGTCATTCTTGGCCACATGTTCTCTACATAAGCGCTCATATTCCATCAAGGTTTCAACTTTATCACCGTTGTCTAATTTGAGCCTCAAGCACTTTTTATTCACATCCTGAAGTCCAACATTTCACATAAACAATAATGTATAAATCAACCACCTGAATAAGTAGAATATCAGTGGAAGAACCATCGCATTTCTATATCATACATTTGTACAATTAATAGGAAACAATTTAAAATATTAATTAGAAAAGAATAACAAATAGCAAATGCAGTTAAGTCAGTCTTCTACACAGATGGAGGAACGCCATATGAATGGTTGTGTTTCAAATGCTAAAAATATGGTTATAAGGCGATAAAGCCAAAGCAAAAATGCTCCAAAGACAAATGATCAAAGTGCCACTCAACCAAAAGTAAATAATATCCAAGAGGATCGGTCATATTGCTATCCAAAAAAAACTAGCAGCTTACCTCTATTGACAACAAATTTTTATCAACACCAGTTTAGAGGTCTTCCCAACACAATTCCACCCTAATTCAGCATGGATAAATAGGATGGTTGTGCCAAGAAAATTGAACATTCAAACCTAGAATTCAAAAAGAGTGGTGAAGCAATCTATGAAATCTAATATTACATTCAATAATAAATTACATCATACCTATAACCAGATTTTAGAATCCATTGGGATCAGAATCCCCATCACTACTGTATGCATGTGCCTGATTTTCATCCTCATCCTCATCTGTGACGAGAAATTCTTCATTCTTGCTTGCAATCTCTTCGTTGGGAATCAAAGTCTCTTCTTCAAACACTCTATTATCGTCTTCAACCACTTCTTCCAATGTTTCTTTTAAATTATCATATTTCCCATCAACCATTATATCAACAAATTCCATGATTTTTTGTTTTAAACGAGACTCTGTTTGAATGACATACGACCATCATGGGATTCTTATGTCATCAATTAATAATGACTAGTTAATTTGAATAGGGGAAAGATATGGCTCACCGGTCTCTAATAAAAATTGTTGTGTATTTGTACATACAAATCCATACTTTTCATGTTGGAACGATGATGGTTTGATCCACCTACATTTTAATAATACAGGTCTATGCTCACCATAAACAAATTTAATAATTTATTGGATGAATCCCACAAAATTTCTTCTCAGTTTCATGATGAAATTCAACACTAAAAACACAATCACAATTTCCCTTTCCCTTGTCCTTTTCTTCCACTCTTAAATGACTACCATAAGCCCACATTCCACTAAAACACAAATCCCATATATGTGGAGGTTGTGAAATCTCAATTTCCTCACTCGTTAGACCTTGAACATGTTGTTCTACATCATGGATTGCCTCAATAATCGATTCTTCAAATTTTGGAAAATAATCATGTTTTCCAGTCAAATCATGACGTCCGCGCTTTTGTGATGGAGGTCGCATCGATGTTTACTTCTATTCTTTGTATTTGATACATAAAACATGAACACACAAGATATTAAGATTAATAATATTAATGTGTAAATGCAATTGAATAAATAAGTTATTATGTAAAAAATATTTTCACCTGCACCACTTATCAAGCAAAGATGTGTTTTGAAGAACATATGCATGTATCACACTTCTTTCTGCATGTAATAGCTTGAAGCGATGTCCATTTACTTATAATAATTCACTTGCAATTCTCTCCTCTTCCTCTTCATCGCATACACGTCGATTGAGATTTTTGAAATCCTTCGTATATTCTGTGAAAAATCCCATGGCCTCTTGCATNCCTTGTGGTTTCCCCGAGAGAAATATTGTGTTCATTGTGTTCTTGTTGTGCTTGTATTTCTTTCAGTGATAGATTGTTTAATGTTATATGCTAAACAAGTAAAAACTAACAAGGCCAACGGATCCTTGAGGCATTTCAAAAAGTGTGCATATTCCCTATGTGCTTTCACTATCGTTCATTGATCTATGGGGCCCACCTTTGATCTGCTCGGTCACTTTTCCTAATGTCCTTGCACCTCGACAATGCGTTGAGCCCCTCCGTCGTCGATCTCTTGGGTCTTCCTATGATATTCTCGATCACTCTTTAGCTCTTGATCGTCTTAGTCCCAGGTCACCACCCTTGGTCTTACTTTCCTCTTAGCTCATAATGTCCAACCTGTGGTCGTCACACCACCTTTATTTATATTGTTTTGACCACCTTTTTGTTTCATGCAAATTTAGGATAAGGTATGAAGGTATTAATACAAGTATTTTCACCTATTTTGAAAACTTCTCAGGGCTTATCAGCCCTGAAACATTTCCAGTGATATCACCATCTATGACCAAGTTTCCCAAGCCTAGTGCTATGTGACCATCACAAAAAAAATATTGAGTAAAAATTTCAATTGACGTACAAAGCTATGTTTTAGCCACCATTCATGCCCAATCAAATATAATTTTTAACATTTGCTAAAAGTATTGACATCATGCTCAATTACTAGTGTTGTTGCATGCTCAAGTTGCCTAGTCAAAACAATCTAATGCATTCCATGATGACAAAACAAACAAACAATAGCATTATTCACTTATCCATTCAAATTCCCTTCATAATTAAATAAAATGCAATGATAAAACATGATAAACATGATAATAACGTATATTTCATCACTATAATGCAATCAACACTCAAGACACTAGTATGATATTAGGACCATAGGACAAAAAATGGCCTATGCATTTGATGTTTCTTATTTTTATTTATTTCACTAAGGTTGTTAATTGTGGAAGTGATAGTATGTTGTAGGATATTAGATAACCAATACAACACAAATTCCATATTACAATGAGAAGAGAGTTTCATACACCATATTGATATCTAATGTAAACAAAGAAATGTAATGCATTGGCCACGATTTAGATATCACATACGTGCATATTATGTATAATTCAAATCAAATGCCACATGTGACACAGTAGTATCACCACTAGAATCATTATCGTGATCATAACCCTGAAAGTAATTATAACACCATGCCCTCAATCATACATATCTTATGTCTTTAGTGCAATCCGGGGAGAAATCAAGATTGGAAGTTGCAAGGTACCATACATGGGTATCCCGAGGATGAGTACTAGGAGATTCAGAGTAGTCATGAATGGAGTCTTAATTATAGTGTGGGAAAGAAAAATGGGATATGTGGAATGGGATCCATTATGTGGGGGGAGGGGGGAAGTCATGCCTAATGGGTGATGGGAAGTGGTAGGTGATGGGGTCAAAGTTTCCTCATCTACTAGTAAGATGGTGTAGACAAGTAAATAAAATCTAGGTGGAGGTTGGGGTGGGTCACTAAGGAATGCCCCTAGCAATGATGAATATTTGTAGATTTCAAGACTTATCTTGGTGTAAGATATGGTTGGTTGACTGGTGTCAAAGGTGAACAAGATTATGTTCGATTTTATGGTTGGATGGAGCTCATAGTGTGTCAGTTGAGTGATCTTCCTATAAAAATGTAATTGGGATTTCCAAAAGTCCCAATGGCAGAGGATGAATTCCCCCGAAGCTAATTAGGTAAAGTATGATAGATTTATTCATAATGAAGACACTAAGGGCATATCCCAACGGCCAACAACTATCTTCCTTAGCTACAATCAAAACCCATGAAAGTTTTCTTGGCGATAATCTTAAGTTTTAGTCACTAAAATACCTTCCTCAAGTGTGGATAAGATATTTTTCCTCAAATGGTCATGGGTCACAGGTCAATAAGAGCTAAGTGGCTCAAGAAACCTTAGAAAAACATCGTACCTCAGCTTTAGTATCTTGGGGCACCACGTCTTTCTTATCTTGGCTTTTGCACACTAGATATAGAATCATTTCAAGCCTTAGAAACAAGACTATGTTTTGAATGACAAATGATTGAGGGGCATTATTGGATGGCTAGCCCCATAATTTCACCTTAGACTATAATTTTTTTTTATGACCTCAACAAAGAGGAATTAAGTAGTTTAATTGCATTGCTTGAATTAAGGTTTGACTTTGATTAATTGGTTTTCTCAATGGTTTTGAGTAAATGTTTAATAGATTGTTGATTAAGAATTATAAAATAGATGTGCATTTTAATGGTTAAGTAGAAACCTAAGGAATTATAAAATAGATGTGCAATTTCTTGGTTAAATAAAAACACAAAGGATTATCGATATTTCCCTCAACATGATTCTTTAAAGGATCTCCAATTAGATGCACTAGAGGTTGAGAAATGGCTTGACCTACAATTTCTTCTTGTTATTCTCTCAATTCTGCTCATTTTAATCTCATCATCTCTCTAGCCTTCTCTTGTACTTCATTTTCATCAAACTGTTGGAGATCATATTTCCTATTGTGCTTTTTATTATTTCCCATCTTGATTATTGATTAAGTTATTCTTTCAAGTGTTTTTCTCCAACATGGACTATTGGTTGCTTCATGTGTGTTTTTCTATTTTTTTAATCAACAAATGGTTGGAACTGTGTAATATATGAATTTGTGGTTAGGTTTGTAATAGCTCGATCAAGCTCTACATCTCCAGTGAGCTCCTTAACACTCGGAATTGATAGATATATGAAGTGTTTTGGGTTTGAAGGAGCTCGATCAAGTTCGCTCTATTGCTCGATCCATCTATTTTTAAAACCAAACAAATCCTGAATCGAGGGTTTTCTTAACTCTCAATCAAGCTATTTAAAAATTGTTGTATAACGTGTTCGATCAAGCTTCTTAAAATTATCGGTGAAGCTATATAGCTCGATTGAGTGCTTAAATTGATGAATTCCAACCCTCCTGCTCTATGGTGTTTTTGAATTTGCAAATTCGAGAGGGTGAAATTCCTCCATTGCATTCATCTTAGATGGTAGAGTTAAGGCCACTGGATTCCTCAATGAATTCTTTATCCATTGGCATATCAATTTCACACTATTGATTTCATATTATATTTTTTATTTAATTCCTTATGAAAATTATATTGATTTTTTTCCATGATGTCATAGATATTTCCTCTTCATAAGGTTTTTTTTTCAATTTATGTAAATAATTGAAAAAAAAATGACCGAAACATAACATAATTCCTTACAAAACATCAAAATCCACCATAAGTGTGAATTTTGATAATATCAATCTAAACAAATAAAATACCAAATTTTCATCACCACATTTCATTGGAAAATGGTACCGATTTTCATAGATTCAGAAATAGGAACCTGGTTGAAGAATCCCATTGCTATGTCCATCTAATACAAAATTCCAAATTTTCCCATTGCTATGTCCATCGAATAATACAAAAATTCCGAATTATGATAAAAAAATGAAGGTAGATGTGAAAATGTGAGGTTCCAAATAGGGGACTATTAGCTCAAAACTCATATGTTGGCGAGAGATATTCAAAGTCCTTTTACAATTTTATAGATAAGCAAATTGAAAGCATAAGCCCAAAGCCATAAATATCATCTCCATACAACCCACTGCTAAAGCCTTGCTTTATAGTGGCGAGGCTTAAAAATAATAAATTTGAAGTCCTGTGATGACTATTCATTAGTCTCCAAAGTACTTCTTCCAACAATAGTTGGATTCCATTACCAAAGGGATGTAAGTGGTCTTTTCTAGAATTTGTTAATCATAGTTGTGGATCCACAACCAATAATCTAAAGTAAGTCTGCATCACTACCAATAATCATAGTTGTGGATCCACAACCAATAATCTAAAGTAAGTCTGCATCACTACCAATAATCATACTTAGTCCACATCCCTACCAATCAGTGGAGGGCAGCCGCGTAGAATCTTATCAACGAGCTCCCCTCATTTGTGATCATTTGAGTGACACGGGATGGACCATACACCTGTATAAAACAAGTACATTTTGAGCATGTGACAATTTGTAAAATATGATACAAATCCAATTTCTTGCACGTAAATGACGGTTGTGTTTCAGGACTATAAATCCAATTTGTTGCATGTAAATTTAGTATAACAATTTCAAAACGAGAGTTACCAGCTGCTATTCAATTGGTGTGACACTACGAGCGTCCAATTGGGAGCGTCCAAGCCTCACCATTTGCTCTTCATCATTCTCGCCGGAGAGCTCTTCCAAGGATTTCCCCATTGTTTCAGGGATCAGGAACGTGAAAAAGAAACCCATGGCGTTTGTTACTGCTAAGATTAGCAGAGATTTTTTTATGCCAATGCCTGTGTGGTCGTACTCGTCACTTGCATACATAAAACCAATGGCTCCGATTATGGCTCCTGCTTTTCCCGCTGCTCCCGATATGCCATGGCAAGTAGAACGAAGCCGTGCCGGGAAGATTTCCGCCGGAACGATGAATGTGGTGACGTTTGGACCGAAGTTTGAAAAGAAAAAGGTGAAACAATAAAGAACGATGAAGCCAGTGCAATTATGTCCTTGCCAATGGTTGAATGAAATAGCAATCACCAACATGAAGACTGTTGTGAAGAAGAATCCCATCAGCTGAATTGGTTTTCTACCAATGTGATCTACAAAGACTATTGTGAACCAGTAACCCGGAACTGTCGAAGCCAGAGCAACAATCGACTTGGCTCTTGCTATTCTATAAACTTCTTCTATGGCGTTCATTTTCTCTGGTGGTGGAAGCCATCCCAGTTTCGTGAAGATTTCCTTCTGGCAAAGGTTTTGGCTATAGTAAAAAATGTCGATGAGAAACCATGTGGTTGTAGTGCCCAGTAGGTGCAAGCCGTGTCGCCTTGCGAACTTTCTGGAAAATAAACCGAACCCAGGCTCCGTCCTTGCAATTTCTTCAGCCGTCCTTTGGTCTACTTCGATTTCCACGTTAAGGACGCTGGACATGTCAGCCGCGGCTTTATTTGCGTCTCTTCTCACGAGCGCCGTGAAACGGGCCGTTTCGGGTAATCTCATTCTCCAGTAGTATGTCAACGCAGCGGGAATGGACCCGAACATAAGGATAATCCGCCATAGAAAATCGGCTTCAGGAACTGTCGAATGTAGAGGATTGACCTCGTATGTGGGGCTGTCATACTTTCTCTTGAATCCTGCAGAAACGATAATGGCCACGGCAGCGCCGGCTAGAATCCCTAACCCTTCCATACCAAACACTGCTGCGATGAAGGCGCCACGGGTTTTCTTGTTGGCATACTCGGACATAATGGTGGCTGATAAAGGATAATCTCCGCCGATGCCAAAGCCGAGCCAAAATCTGACAAAGCAGAGCGTGGTCATGACGGATTTGGCTGTTCTGCCAAAGGAAAGACCAGATGCTATGGAAGCAATAACCATGATCGTCAGAGTTATTCCATAGATTTTCTTTCTACCCATTTTGTCGCCCAACCAACCAAAGAAAAGTTGTCCTGCAAATGCTCCGCATAAAGCTACCCCGTTCACCGCGGCCAAGACATTTGGAGGCAGAGAACCTGGCTGGCTCTTGTTGTTTGGATCGAAGTAATAAATCCTTCCAAGGAGCTTCGTGACGGTGGCAATGCAGAACAAGTCATAGGCATCCGTAAAGAAGCCCATTCCTGCAATAACTATTGCAGTAAAGTGGTACAATTGCGTTCTTGCCACGTCTAATGCATTTAATACTTGCAGTTGCTTTCTGGCCATGATGCCTTCTTTGTTTCAGCCCTTCTTCTGAAAACCCTTTGTCTACTGCACATAAAAAGAGCAATTGATTAAAACTCAGTGTCTCTGTCAACGTTTTCCCGCAGAAATCATCACAGTACTGACGATTGGAATGCCTGTTGTGAAATTAAGCATGAAAGCTTGGACGGGACGATGCCAATACAAAGATTCAAGAAATTAAGACTTTTGAAAAGCAAGTGTTTTACAGTTTAAGAAAACTATTTAACTACGAAATCTCCACCGGGATTGAACAAAATCAGTAAACAACTGATTGAAATTCTTCAAAAAAAAAATGGATAAAAAATCCATATGAACATGAAGCAAGAAATTTCGAAGCTGGGACAATTATGAAAGGACACTAGTAGCATAAACAATGCCTGAAGGCTTTTCCTATTAAAAAAATCGGTAACAACATAATTTAAAAACAGCGATAACTTGAAGATCTAACTAGATCGTAGACATACATAGTGTTTCACACCTTCCAGTCGAGCGTCTAATCTGCGGCCAAAGAGAAAAGAAATTCCAAAACCCCAAGGCAATAGCCTCTAGTCCATGCAGCGAAGTTCTTCAAACAGGAAACTAAATGCCTGAAACCCGGACAGACCAATTAATCTACCAGTTGCGGACATTAACATCGTGTGTTATTATAGATATAATACCGGTGAATACCTTCCTCGAAGTTCTCTGACAAAAGTTATTTTGACCAAAGTTATAGGAAGTCATTGTTCTACACTTTGTTTTTGTGATTGTTGTTTTCAACATTACGAAGGTAGGTAATATGCTAAAAGTTCGTTTACAGAGGATCGGACTATTCTAAACGTTATAAGATTTGGATTTTTTTAATTAGAGTAATTTTATCAAATCTCAATTTTGTATGGAGGAATCTATTTATTCTATGTTTTTTTATTTTAAGGTGAAATTTGATCTAAATTTAAGGTAAAATTTAACTTTTTATATATTTAAATTGTATTTTTAAATTCATAAGTAAATTCAACATCTTCAAATACATCCTTAACACCCAAATTATACAATTTCTATAGCTTTAAACTACACCATTTTTCATTACTAAATAAAAAAAAATTATAAATATATTAAACATTTTCAAATATTATTTTATTTAAATTAGACAAGTCAACTACTTATATTACAATTCCAACACTAAATTTATAATAATAATAAATTATAATATAAAATTTGTGATAAAAAAGTATATGTTTAGACTGTAGAACTCAGACCCACATACATGTGGCCTTAGTTACTTTTGGGGCTGTCATATATGTGGGTGAGCCAAGGAACTAAGAGCCCAGGTCTCTGAGCATACGAAGCGGAAAAATTGGGTCAATCCCAACATTGTTACGAAGAAGAAAAACTGTCGCTAAACAACTTTCTTGATGAATCCCAACATTATTACGAGGACGAGAAAAGTCTGAGCGTGGAATCGTCGTCGAAGACCATAAGCCCATTAACTCCAATATCCACAGCCTTCAATACAAAAAAAATTCTTATCTCATTCTTCAGTCCCATTACCATAATGTAATGGTAAATATAGAGGTGTATACCTACTCGAAATTCTCTAATCAAAGCTAGAGGAATACATGGTCTCTCCCCATTTCGTGGTAGACATTTTCAAGGATAGCAGAAGAGAAGTCTGTTCTTCATGCAATATCGTTATGAGTCAATTTCGTCATTTAATAATGGCTTTTTCTATGTTATTTATAAATTTTAATTACCATTTCGTGGTAGACATTTTCAAGGATAGCAGAAGAGAAGTCTGTTCTTCATGGAATAGCGTTATGAGTCAATTTCGTCATTTTATAATGGCTTTTCTATGTTATTTATAAATTTTAATTAGGATATTTGGAAGGTGGTGGGAAAGAGAAGTTTTTTAAACGGTCTAGAAGATTAGAAGATTTGTTGAATAGCCTTAAAAATAAAAAATGAAAAACATCACATCTACCTAAGGTTCGAGATGGCTCTAACAAATAATGGAGCTGTACAACTGGGTGTACATGCATGTCTATGTGAAATACTTACTTTCAAGAGTTCTTAGAGTGTGTTGTGAGTGGTTACATAGAGAATAAGTCTAACCAAAATGTTAATTAGAGAATTATTGGTATCTCTCACGAGAGTTTATTAGTGGTGGATTTTTTAATTGATGGATAGATTGTAGGGTTGTTAATGTAGTTTCATTGAGAGCACGGGATGTTGGGCATGTGTTATAATTTAATATGTTCTAAGAGTAAAGGGGATCCATGTGGTGATCACCCTCTGTAAAGGGGATCTATGCGTTGATCACTCTCTCCTTATCCATAAAGGTGGGGGTGACAAGGGGGACACCATGCCCCTCTCTTAGAGTTTGAGGGAAGAACCTATGGAAGAAAATTATGGGTTTGTTTAGGGTTGTAATCTAATATGGGTTAATGGATTANGGGTTTTGGATGCTATAATATTGTATTGTAAATGGTGGTGATAATATGTACACTGAGATAGAGAAAGAATAAACTCTTAGTTAGGTATGTTTTGTTAGTTAATAGTTTCAAGGGTAAATCTCTATGTACTATGTGTGTGAGCCATTTTTATTTCTTGTGTTTTATATTTTGTTTGATATTTATTTTCACATAGGTTTATCAAACTCTTCATTTGGTATCAAAGTGACGTTACTGGCATATGTGGGATGCCTTTGTTGCTAGGGTTTAACTTATTATGTGAAGATCAAGGATATCTTGGGTCTACGATAAACCTATTTTTGAGTGGGATCTTTGCATAGTGAATCTTGTGTAAATAAAGTGGTAAGTAGTTCAAGAATAGAAACAAATTATAAGTAAATAACAACCAGACCTTCAAGTTATGGAAGTTGAAGATGGAAGATCTTCGTATAGATAGAGAATAGTGGGTTGTTGTGGATCTTGGTAAAAAACCTACCAGTACATTGAAACAAGATTGAGAAAAGATGGATAGAAAAGTGAGAAGCATGATTTAATTCTTCCTTTTAGATTCGATGTTGTCGAATATCTCTGGGGAAGACAACTCAAAGAAAATGTGGGATAAGTTGGGGAATTTATATCAAACAAATTCCTTGCTAAACAATTTATTTATTTGAAAGAATCTATATCATCTTATCATGGAGGATGGTGACTCCATGATGGAGCATCTAAATTCCTTTAATAATCTAGTAAGTCAGCTCTCTGTGTTGTTGTTAAGATGGATGAACAAAATAAGTATATTGCATTGTTATCTTCTTTACTAGACTCGTGAGACAATCTAGTTGTAGCAATTAGCAGTACCACAATCCACCTTAAAGTTTGAGGATGTAGTTGCATCCTTGTTATTAGAGGAAATGAGGAGAAAATCCATGGAGGGAGTGACCAAGGATGTTTTATGTATGAGAAATCATTCCAAGAGTAGACAAATAAGTCAATATAAAATTAAGGCTACAAGGGGTAGATCTAAATCTACAAGTATATCTAAATCTCAAGGACAATCTGCAAGGAAATATTGTAACTATAGTAAATATGGGGATTATAAGAAATATTGCAAATCTAAGAATGTTGATAAAGGTAAGGGATTTGATGATGCCCCTTCCATAGAAAGGAAAAACTTCATGGAAGAAGGATGTGATGTTTACTTAGCATGTAAAGGTACACTTGCAAGTCATGATGTATTGTTGATCAACTCAAGTGCTTCATTTCATATGACTCCTCACAAGGATTGGCTTTGTGAATATGAAAAGTATGATGGAAGTGATATTTTCCTAGGAGACAATTTGATAGCCAAAATCATAAGACATGGAAGGGTTAGGATGATGTGCAAATATGGAAGGATTATAAATCTCCTCAAGGGGTTCTGCACATTCAATATCTAGCCACAAAGCTCATATATATAAGTAAAATGGGTCATGCAACTATGCATACTATATTTGGAAAGGATGCATGCAAGATAATGGTGTGGAGGATATATAATGGTGTAGATTTGTTTGGAAATGAGTTCAAAAAAGTATGTATCAAGTTCATAATAGCAAGGGAAAAGATTACTCATACACACCTCAAAATAATGTAGTTGTAGAAAAAATGAACATGACGTTGATAGAAAAGGACAGAAGTATGCTTAGTGATGTAGAGTTATCATATGAATTTTGGGTAGAGGCAGTGGATATTGCATGTTATTTGCTAAATTGATCAGCTACATAATCATTGGATGACGAAACTCTACATGAGGCGTGGATTAATAAAAACCCCTCTATTAAACATCTTAGAGTTTTCGGTTGTGATGCTTATGTGCATATTCCAAAGGAAAATCTAGGAGTAAGCTAGATAATAAAGATAAAAATGTATCATTGTTGGTTATAAAGATGGTATCACTCAACTAAGAAGACTACTTACCATTGGGATGTTGTGTTTAGAGAGGTTAAAGTTATTCAATTGCCAAAAAGGAAGTCCAACCAAAGGAAGAAGAACTAGAGATAATAGAGTTTGAGCTAGAAGGTGAAGAATCTTACTCAATAGAAGGAGATGAACCAAAAGAAGAAGAACCTCAGACTTTGGTCTTGAGGATATCAATTTTGGAAAGAAAAAAAAACAGTGCAAATAGAAAGATATGCTCTACCTAATTTTAATTTTAGTTTTGTTCTATCTATTATTGTTGATTACCCTAGAACTATAAAGAATGTAGTAGATTAAGAGGACAACAAACTTTGGAAGAAGATCATGGTTGAAGAAATGGATGACTTGGATAAAAATGAGACTTGGGATCTAGTTGATTTTTCCACTAGAAGATAATCTATTGGTAGAAAATTGCCATTTTAAACAAGGAAAAATTTAGCCCATGGGCTATTTTTCAACCTTTTTTCCAAAAAATGATTCGCCAATTTGC
>NWUY0300026273.1:10379-21609 GCA_004151065.3 Larix sibirica
ATGTGGAACCTCACGTAGATGCACAAGCAAAAATACTGTTTTTCCTTTTTGTATTTCTACGAATGACATTCAAATTGCAATTGCACAATGGCCTAATAAATTGTGCTCATGACTTGATTTCAAGATTGAAATTACAGATGTTAAAGAAGATCACATGAAGAATAAACAAGAGAAAGAAAGCATGTTGGAGTGTACATCCAAGAATACTGTTAGAGAATCACCTCACCTTACAAGGTTCAAGATATAGAGTAAATATGAATAAGAGGAAGAAGAAGAACTGTACATGACATGAGTAGTTTCTTCATTGTATTCAAGTATAGCATCCACCAGGGGAAAATGAACCACCACACATGTCCAATCCACTTCAATACCCAAAGAGACCCATACACCTAGTAAATATTAATTACTAGTGAAAAGACAACTCTTATCATTAGAATCATCATATATTCCATAGTTGCAACAACATGATAAAGAATACAAAGAATTGATTTAGAAATAACAACAAAAAAAGGTGGCAATAGACACCTTGGGTAAATCCCCTTTTCCCAAGAAGGTACAAAATATCGTAGATAGTTTACATTCTAATATAGAGGTTGAACAAATGATTCATAAATATTATTCTAAGTATTTAGATAATTTACATGTGATTTTTTTAATCCAGAGAAGCTATAGAGGAACCAAGTTCCCCTCCTTGGGAACAAAGTGGCATTTCGTTAGGTACTCAATAGACTATTTTATCTCCAAGTCTTGTTAGTAAGGTCCTTCATGGCCTAGGGGTTAAACATAGGGTGTTGTAAATACATCCCTTCGCCTTTGTGACTCATGATACTTTCGCATTGCGTGAAATCCCACAATAGCTCCCACATGTAGAAATTGATTTTTCTACCTTTCCTTCATGAGACTTATCATTTGATGTATCTAAGATGATGAATATATTGGATGATCAATAAATTGCCATAAGACATGCAAGAATGGTAGTTGAGCATGAATCATTAAGTATAGTTACAGTTGATGAGTTATACTCCACTATTCAAATTGCAATTGTCGAAGTGGCTCCACCTACTTTTGCAATAGAAAAACTTCCTCAATTTCAACAAGCATTTCAAGTGCTTTAGGATAAAAATTTGAACTATAAGAAAATATCAATTTAGTTCCCAGTCCAAAGCAAATTAAGTTATAATCACAACTTAAAATGGTAGATGAATTGTTTTAGAATGTGAAAGATACCGCGGATAGGATTTTGGGCCTAGTAAAATCTTTTCAACACTATATGCATTTGTAGAACACTCCTAGGATGCATGCCAAGGATGATGCAATCAAACACTAGGAAACACATATTACAAAAAAATACAAGCCATTTGAGAGCTACCAATGAATATGTGATAGGAGATTATGACCGAGGTAACTAACTTGACTAAATAGATTTCCATAGTTCACTTTGAGCAACAACAACTCACTAGTAGATTGGGGAGATTTTAGGAGAATGTCAAAAAGAATTCTACAGGGTTATAAAGTGTACAAACCAACATTGTTGCAACTATTCAAATCAGTGAGTAGCCAAAGTTAGAGAAAGGAAAAGCAACTCTAGATTTAGTTGATAAACTCTATCAAGAGATGAAGACCATTATTACTTCCTACAACAACCTAACCCAAAGTTTCAATGATTTCAATGATTTAGTGAAGTGGGATCTTACTTCATTGGATTTTATTTTGCATGGATAAGATACAATGTCTTAGGGATGGGACCATCATAATTTTTGGGGCATGTTGGTGCCCTATTTTGTGGTGTTGAATACCTTATGTGCAACTAGTCTTTTCACACCAAGTTTTTCTTTGTGCATTGAGTTTATCTTGTGTTCCCTATTTTTTATCTACAAGTTGAAAACTATGAATGCAATTAGAATTAGCGCACCCATTTATAAGGATGTGTTGTAGAAAGTTATGAATGGTTTGTAACTATTTGTAACTAAATTAGAGTGTATATAAAGGAATGTAAAGTATAGGATGGTGGTTGGATATATTCCTTTTTGGATTTGATATTAAGTTTCTATACTAGAGATGTTATGGAAGAAAGAGAGTTCAAGGATTGAATCCCTTGAATATTGTACGGAGTTAGAAGGAGATTGCATGAACTGATCTTATGGCTAAATAAAAAATACTATGTGATGTTTCCCACCTATTTTTCTATGTTATTTGCGTTGATTAAATGTTTAATGATTGTGTTACACGTACATATTATGTTCTCTTATCATTCAAATGTGTTCTTCTAATGTTCATTAGTATCGCAAGTGAAACCTTATCCTTGTTAGGATAATGAATATGATGATACTAATGAACTTCACTTTTGGCCTAAGTATAGAGCCCAAGGTTTGAAATGATCAGCAACAAATGGACAACCTCCAAAAAACTTGTACACAACATGCTAAGTTTCAAACCAATAAATCTAGTACCATGTTGGAGAACCATGGAATAAGTATATCAAAGAGCTATACATTCCAAGAATAGGTGGTGTCTAAAGACACCACTATAGTGCTTAAGCACATGTAACCATATATCAACATAAAAGATAAAACACAAAGAACTAAAAAGCTTCCATGATAGTTTAACCATCTATATATAGCACCAAAGTGTAACTAAATCCCTTGTTCTAGTTTAAAATATAGAACTAATTATTGGGTTATGGTTATGTTCCACATTTGTTTTTAATGGACTTAACTAAGTATATCCTTAAGATGTATTTTTAACAATATTCTTAGTTAAAGAGATATACTACCCATAACATTGGTTTTATTTTCTTAAACACATTGTATATTATAGCATTTGGATCTACATGTGTTCATTTGCAGTTTTTGCCACAAATAGAATTACATGCTTCCTTCTTTTCTTCTTAACTCTAGGAATGATTACCACTAATGATGAGCCAAAGCTAGTCAACGCTTTTCATGCATCTTAAACCTTAACCCAAATCCTAACTTCACTCTTAGAGACCAATTTTACCATTTCTTGTCTATGTAGGATTCAGATTTTGTTCATTACATTTGATAAATTCAAAATCAATAGAATATTTGTAGGTAGTTGCAAAGGAATGGGTAGCATATTTGTTTCATCACATCAAACAAGAAGGTCCAAACCTAGGTCTAGAGACTCTCTCTCTCTCCCCTCCACCCATGTGCACTTTTGCAACTATATTTGAGTATGTTAAATAAACTTAAAAGTATGGTTTGGTATATAGATTGCCCCTGCATCTAGTTATGGTACTAAGATATCTCTAATCAAGACTATAGATATCATCAATGTGAGGAATGTATTGGTTACACATGTTCCTCCATGCTACTAATAATCATCATCGTCTGTTATTAATAAAAAATGTATTTTATGCTTCACTGAAACTACTTCAAATGTACCCTTTTGAATGAGGCCTTAAGATGGTGGAAAATTATGGCATAGTGACCCACTTTGTTTCAGGAGAAACAAATATTTATTGACAACATTTTTAGACAATGAACTACATCCTTATTTATCATGTGTAGACTCCTTGGACTCAAATTAAAACATTGAAAGTATGTATACCATGAATATTGCACCTTCCACAACACCTGAACATGATCGTCACCCATTAATTCCATCACCTAAATGAACAAATCTCCATTGTATAAACTATTCCATGGTATTTATTCCTACCTATATATAATCTACTAAGTGTGCCTCTCCTCAATCACTTTCACTTTCATTCAATTTTCCTCTCTTCCACTTCCCCACAACCTACACTCTAAATTCCTCCCTAACACATGAACCTAATCCTTCTTCAACCTTGAAATAATCATGTGCCGAATCATCTAATAATTTAATTATGGATATAACAGTATTAAAAAAGTAATATTAAGGTTTTATATGTATGTAGAGGTTGAAAACGTTTTACTGTTTTGTGCCCATGGTATCTATTATTCTTAGATTTACAGATAGTAATACATTGTAATGATGATGTTATCAACAATTTCATTTTCAATGCTAATGAAGAGGCAAATGATATGAGGGACCAAATAGTCATAAAAAGTTGTGAAATATTTTATCATGTTATGACTTGATTATGATATGATATTTTTTACTAATTATTCATATTTAAATGTCTACTCAAGTCAACTAAAAATTTAATTATTGATTTATTAGTATAAGAAAACAATATAAAGGTTTGTTTTGTATATAGAGGTTCATGACATTATACGAGTAGTTAATAATATGGTTTTGTGTTAGTGACATCTATTATTCTTAGATTTGCAAATAATAGTACTATGTAATGATGATATTATCAACTATTACATTTATCACAGAAATGAAAAGACAAATTATATGAGGGACCAACAATAATGTAAAGTTGTGAGATGTTTTATCATGTTATGACTGTTATGACTTGATTATGAGGTAAATGGAAAAATTGATGATGTCATCGTCATCATCAAAATTGATGTCATTCAATCTTGTAATAAACATTATTTTGGTAGTTAGAATTTGATGATACAGGGAGTTAGAGTTCTCATAAATTTAGAATTTTGAATGAATTTTCTACTATCTAGGTCAATTCATAATTGGGAAGAATCTATAGGAGCATCATTCTACCATGCATAAAACTTGGATTATGGTGGAACTTTGCCAAAGACTAAAATTTCTATTGGATTCTTATAAAAATTGTGACCAGGAAAAAAATTGTTTACTACAAGATTAACTTATATTATCTCAATAAAAAATATTGTTGTGATTTCCCCTTTTGGTAATCATCAAAATCAACCATTATTTTATAATATATACTCACTCGATTCCAAGACTAGTAAGATCAGAAAATGGTGTAGTCCTGACATGGGTTTCTAAAAGTGAGACGTGGAAATGTTTTGAAGTGCTAATTCCTAAGCCCACAATTAGCATTGGTTTTATTTTAAGTACACTTTGCACATTCATCTTTTATAGTTGAGAATATTCTAATCAATACACCCTAGTTGATATTCATTATTATAATCGATTATGAGAGGCTTGATCACAAAATGGTGCACCCCTAACCCAACTCTCATATTAACAATTTTTAAGTATAGGTGATGCCTCATAAACCATCTCCATCTCACAATTGTTATAAAACATGAAAAACACAAAATTCAATTGAAACCTTAAAATTATAGGTTGAGGAAAGGATACACCCATGCCTGCTTAGCCATGATAACATTAGTGGCGAAATGGTATGATAACAAACAAAAATTAAATTTGCAATAAAGATCCAATTTTGCCATTAATTTGGCACAAGAAAAATGAGATGATGACATAGATATGGTGTTTTAATAGCCACCTAATCATTAATTTTTTAGTTTTGAATGTTTTTATTATTTTTGAAAAAAATTATATTTTCTAAACTTATTCCCTAATATTAATTTATGAAGGGTGAAGGAGTAGAGTTCCACATTTGAGTTAAATTTATTAGCATTTAAAATAATATTATCTAATTATTGGTTTCGAAATAGCCTTTATCTGATATTGATGTATGCAAGAAACAAAAGCATTAATAAAAAATAAAATGAAACGACTAACTAACTCTTTAATACAAAACATCTCTACACTTATAATCTCTTGTTTTATTTTAAATGTCTCTCCATATAGTCGTGTAATTAAAAAGTAAATTAAGATTACTTGACAGATTATACATCGAAGAAGAGAAAATTATATTTCTCCACCCTCAATTTTTTTGTCAAATGTAATGTTCTTTGTTTTGTTGGAAGTTTATGTAGATTATAGCTCTGAAGCATGTAATTTTATCATGTATTGAAAAGAACTTTAAAAAACTATATAAAAATTGCATGTTTTTTATTTTATTAAAAACAAATATTTTTTTCGACCCAAAAAAATCATAACTTTATTATTGAAAATAGAATTATATTCTTCAAATGCATCATGAAAACTCATCCCAAAAAAGCTTAACGTTTGAAAATTATTTCTTCCAAAATAGCTTAACGTTTGAAAATTATTTCTTCCAAAACAGTTACAAATATCAAAATTAAATTAATACTTTCATCTATAAAGAAATATAATACAACTCATCTATATGAAAAGCAAATATATACAATAATGATGATTATCTTAGAATAATGGCCAAATTATTTCGAGAGATAATTTTGAATTCCATATCATATCTATTTACCTTGGCTTGAAAGCTATAAAGTACAAAGAAAATCTACAACTCTACACTAGAATGAGATCAAATTTTGTAATAGAAAGATGTGTATATACTATTGACTTGTTATCAAAGTTAAAGAAACATGTAAACCTGGGAGAGATACGTGATGCTTGCATCATTAGGTGACATGGTGTTGTAACAAGAATGGTTGTGTACCTAAACATGAGTTACTTTGTATTTGAATTCATAATTTTGTAATAATGTTAATGGGAAGTATTACATTCCAACGATTTTAAAAATATATATATTTTTAATAAATTTGTGAAATTGATTATTTAATAGTAATTTAGGCATAAGGGATTTCTTCTTCTTTTGTTGTTGGTAAGAATGTATACTTAAGATAAAAGTTTTTGTGGCTTTGTTTTAAGAAATATTTATATATAATTGATTATATCGAAAGTAGTGATGTGACGTTATCAAAAATAAAAGTAAAAGAAAGTAATTAAAAATTTATGTCGATTCATAAGTTACCAAAAATAAAGAAAATAAAAATAAAGAAAATTTCATGTTGGCTAATAAGTTATTAAAATTAAAAAGTAATTAAAAATTTTAAAATAAAAAACTTTATACACCACAATAAATTGAATCCCTCTCAGTGCTTGATAAATCTGAATTAAAATAAATCTATACTAATGTATTCACATACATTTTATGAATCCTTATATCATAATTTACTAAATTGTGTATATTTTTTTTATGGTGACTTATAGATCTCTATAGTGTGACATCGTTCACTAGATGAAATTGTAATTATACTCATGATTGCTAGGCTAAATGCAATCAAGATAACAATTTGTATCATATTGTGTTAAACTTAGGTGTTAAACTTAACTAAATCTAGACCAAAATAAAATATTTATCAGTGTCTCTTACAACCATACATATATGTTCCCCATGCATGTGATCGGATTTTCACATATCTAAATGATGCTCTTCTAGTTTAGATCGGATATTTGATTTAATAGTTTATAGTTATGTTCAACATTTTCGTTTAATGGACTTAGCTAAGTGTACCTTTAAGATATTTTTTCCATGGGATATCTTATTTAAGGAGATATACTACCCATAACATTGGTTATGTTCTATAAATCATATTGCACATTGTAGTGTTTGGGTTTGCATGTTGACGTGCAATGGTTTCCACCCATAGAAGTCCACATTTCCATGTTTGTCTCTTTAATCTAGGGTTGGATACCACCAATTCTATGACAAGTCTAATTAGTGCATTCATTGAACCATAAGTCCTATGATGGAACTTGACTCCACTCTCAAAGAATTGTTTCATTATCTCATTTATGCATGGTTTAGACTCTATTTGCTTTAGTTAAATATATGCAAAATCTTTTAAAAGAATGCAATTATTTGCAAAGGAATTGGTAGCATATTTGTCTAATCATACCACAAATTAATGTACCCACACACACTTTAGCAATTGTAGTTAAGCATGTTAAAGAAACTTGGATCTTTAGTTTGGTACATGTGTAGTCCCTACATCCAATTCTAGGACCAACATCACTCATATGATGACTATCTTAATTCTAGGACCAACATCACTCATATGATGACTATCTTGACAATAAGCATGAATAATTTATTGNGGAGATGTTGTCACATTACATTATTATGTAATGTAACATTCCCAAAAATAAAAATAAAAATCATTAGAAAATTTCATGTTCGCTCATAACTTATCAAAAATAAAAAGTAATTAAAAATTTTAACATAAAAAAAAATTATACATCACAATAAATTGGATCCCTCTCAGTACTTGATAAATCTGAGTTAAAATAAATCTATACTAATGTATTCACATACATTCTATGAATCCTTATATCATAACTTACGAAATTATACATATTTTTTTATAGTGACTTATAGATCTCTATGGTATGACATCATTCACTGGATGAAATTGTAATTATACTCATGATTGTTGGGCTAAATGCAATCAAGATAACAATTTGTTCATATTGTGTTATACTTAACTAAATCTAGACCAAAATAAAATATTTATCTGTGTCTTTTACAACCATACATATATGTTCCCCATGCATGTGATCGGATTTTCACATATCTAAATGATGCTCTTCTAGTTTAGATCGGATATTTGATTTAATAGTTTATAGTTATGTTCAACATTTTTGTTTAATGGACTTAGCTAAGTGTACCTTTAAGATATTTTTTCCATGGGATATCTTATTTAAGGAGATATACTACCCATAACATTGGTTATGTTCTATAAATCATATTGCACATTGTAGTGTTTGGGTTTGCATGTTGACGTGCAATGGTTTCCACCCATAGAAGTCCACATTTCCATGTTTGTCTCTTTAATCTAGGGTTGGATACCACCAATTCTATGACAAGTCTAATTAGTGCATTCATTGAACCATAAGTCCTATGATGGAACTTGACTCCACTCTCAAAGAATTGTTTCATTATCTCATTTATGCATGGTTTAGACTCTATTTGCTTTAGTTAAATATATGCAAAATCTTTTAAAAGAATGCAATTATTTGCAAAGGAATTGGTAGCATATTTGTCTAATCATACCACAAATTAATGTACCCACACACACTTTAGCAATTGTAGTTAAGCATGTTAAAGAAACTTGGATCTTTAGTTTGGTACATGTGTAGTCCCTACATCCAATTCTAGGACCAACATCACTCATATGATGACTATCTTAATTCTAGGACCAACATCACTCATATGATGACTATCTTGACAATAAGCATGAATAATTTATTGCTTTCCCATGTTCCTCCTTATTATGGACAATATAGTGGACACTCCCATCCATTATTGATACAAAATTTATTTTCCTTGTTCTAATAGAACATGTCACTAACAAAATCTAGCTAAACTACTTCACATATACTGAGTCTATAAAGGGGAATTGAGATGATGGACATATGTGATACCATGACCCACCTCATTCCATGAGCTACATGAAGATTTCTTCACAACATTTATAGATAGTGACATAAGTCATTAGTTTTCATGTAACAACTCCTTAGGGCCACATGAAAACATTTAAGGTATATATAACATGAATACTACACCCCTCCAGAACCTCACTATTGTCACCCATAAATTCCATTACCTAGATCAACAAATATCCTATATTTATAAACTATTTCATAAGAATCATACCCAAATACAATTATCCAAGCACTTCTCTCCTCGAATGATTCCACTTTTTTTCAACCACCTCCTCTTCCACCTCTTGACAATCTACAATTTGGTTTCATCGCTAGTGCAGACGCCTATTCCTTCCTCATCTTTTTAGGAAGTTTGTACCATTCACTGGCATCTCAATCTTTGAGGTTCATTTTGACAATGTGTCTAATCACTAAACACAAAAATAACAATATATGGCATCTCAAACACCTCTTCATCCATCATGCACGCCACCTAATTATCAACACCTAATAGGTTTTCTATAATTACCCCATGAATCATTATCCCCACTATTTCCATATAATCACATTACGAATTTATCACCACCTCAAGCTTCCATGTAGCCAAATTATCTAGTTCATTGACCATGTCGTCACACTACCCGTGAATGTTAGGAAGCCACAAATTGTAAAGCCCCACACACCGACTCTCTTTGGCACCCCCAAATTAACACCTATTATGTGTTACTTTTTCATCACCTCATCAACCAATGAGATATATTAAACACTTATACTATGGTTTCTCTCTCATTGCCATATGTACCATCATTAAATGTATACAGATAATCTTCCGTGTTTCCTGACTCGCAATAGGTATGTGATGTAACAGTTTTGTTTATGGTACACTATACCAACACTAAATCTTCCCTAATGACCCAACTTGTCCTCATTTTGAATGATTAATGTCCATAACTCACACATATTGTGGGAAATATGAACAATTAATATAGAAGATTAGTGTAAATAGTTAGTTCAATAACAACATCAATGTTAGGGTGAGCTCAATTGCTATAAAGACACACTATGGGAATTTTGACCCCTTTAGGATGACCTATTATTTTAATGTAATTCACATTATGTTAGGAATTTTGACCCCTCCCCTTTTCCATGTTCCTAAAGGTACACTTCATCTGGAAAATGATACCAAATTTGTTATGGAACCTATCTACTACGAAAAATAATTTTTTAATAATATACATTTTGATGCCACAAATGAACACCCCATGCCCCACCACCTTCATTTCCCACAATGAACAAATCCACTTCACCACCTTCCCACCCTGCCACCATTGACTCTAAATTTATTTAGATAACCATGATCCATTAACTGATGGTGGTGAATTTCTTTCAAGTCTAGATGACCAAGACCTTGATTATTTAATTTATCTATGCCTAATGCAAGACAATGTACATAACATGACTATTTCCTCAACTTTTGGATTTTTCTCCCATGCTCCCAATGAATACCTTCTAGTTTTCACCCTTTTAAGAGTGCACATCTATATGTTTATTCAATTACAAGGACCAATTTATCCCTTTATCAATGAGCTTGCACAACCTATGATTTTACCCACTATGGATGCCTATTTTGGATAGAATCTATATTACTCCACTATTTTTTTAAGTTCCTACTTTGATATGTCTTGATAGGTTTGTCTAAACTATGATCTCGGCGAAATTTCAATACCTATCTTTCTAGTGCACACCTTATAACACCCTCTTCTACATATCATTGGTCTATTGCTTGTGTTTCCAATGTAATATTGATTTAAGTGTTGCTAGTTGATAGTCCATGCATTGTTTGTCCATCCATTGTTAGTCCATGTGGCATGGATGTTTATTCCCACATTTTTCCTCCTTTTCAAGAAATAGAATACTTATATTTTCACTACAATTTGAATCAAAATACCCTATTGACGAGGATTTGACCAAACTCATTTGTAATCATGAGATAGTATAGATATATACATGTGCATGTGACCATTTCAAAGATATATTGTAACACCCCGTTTTGACATTACTACCTGAACTACTATTATATGTTGTATTTGCTTGA
>NWUY0300026274.1:10573-21668 GCA_004151065.3 Larix sibirica
ACTCACTATCACCGCCCAACTCCAAAATGCCTTCATAAGAGGTGGGGAAAGTTTTGGAAGGGGAAATTCGCATAGAGCCTCATGGAAGGCCAGGAGAGGATGGATGGAAGGAGCCTCATCCCTGTTGCAGTTCCCATTATCTCTATCCTGAAATCGTTTCCCAGTTTACGTTCTATTGTTGTTGCTTGGAATCGTAATTTCCATTGAAGTTACTATTTTTTTATGTTGTACTGATTGTAGGATGCTATATTTGAATCGTAACTTGTCGATTTTCCTATTGTATGATGATGTATTGAATCGTGTGTCCATCTAGATGTAGTATGGAGTGGTATTTACTCTACTAAAGATCATCCCTTCATCTCCGCGTGAATGCATGGGCATTCCAGAGATCATCCTTTCAACTCTGTGTGAATGTGTGGGAATTCTGGATCTGCTAAAGGTCATCCCTTCATCTCTGCATGAATGCGTGGGTATTCCGGAGATCATCCTTTCAACTCTGTGTGAATGCATGGGAATTATGGATCTGCTAAAGGTCATCCCTTCATCTCTGCGTGAATGCGTGGGTATTCCGAAGATCATCCTTTTAGCTCTGTGTGAATGGATGGGCATTCACACTTATGCTAAGGATCATCCCTTCATCTCTGTATTTTCTTATTTTTCAGAATAGAGATTCCAAATCTTTTGGATGTATGCATTTTCCTTTTTGTTGATCTGAGACTTGATTTGGGTGTGAATCTCTGCGTTTTCATTTTGTTCATAACAGAGTTTACAATCTCTTGGATGTATGTATTTTCCTTTGTTGTTGATCTGAGATTCGATCTAGGTGTGATCTCTGCATTTTCTTATTGTTTAGAACAGAGTTTACAATCTCCTGGATGTATGCATTTTCCTGTTGTTCTGATTAGAGAATAGATATTTACGTGATCTATGCATTTTAGATCAAAGAAAAGATCAGTGTGAACTGGAACATTGTATAATTTATTTTTATAAAGATAGCTCTATTTGTTTTCACGTTTGATAGCATGCCTGCGAAAGTAGAGACATAGTAGCTAATCCCTGCTTAGTTGCATTTAAGATGTGATACAAGTGTGTACATTACTAGAGTCGTATTCGGCTAAAGTAAAAGCAATAAGTATAAATGTTGTCGGAAGAGGTAGTATTCATTTAATAGATCCATTTTTGGTCTAAAATCTATCCTATATATTTTTATCTCTTCCATCGTAGACCATATTGGGAAGGGACAACATAAGATTGATCCTTGTATCTCAACTTATAATTAATAATGATCTGTTGTGATCAGTGTGGGGAGAGTCCACATAATGCATCAGAGTTAGATTTAATAATGATTTGTTTGTAATCAGCATGGGAAAGATCCCGGTAATGCTCCTGAGATAGACTTTCGAATGTTCTGGAAATTACTCTCTAGGAGAGAGCTTGAGAAAGCAGAAAATAAGTATTGTAACCCTTCTTTTTAATAAATGGTATAAGATGCGACATTCTTTGTGGATGTAGCCCATAGATTTGGGTGAACCACATATATATGGTCTATCTCGTAGTGGTATCCTATGTGTTTAATTCTATTTGATAATTGTGATCTAAATGGCGAGTGATTTCATGAAGTTGTCCAAGGTAAGAGATTTGAACTAATATGAGTATGTTGGATAAAGCATGTGATTCAGTTATTGTTTTGCTTGAAGCAATTTACTATGGGTAAACATGATGTACAATATAATGTTTCCATTTACATATGAGTATCCTAAGTAAGATAGAAGAAGTGGTTAAGATGTCATTTTGGAGATGAATGATTATGCATTCAATTAATATAAACATTAAGTATTTTCGGTGTGTACCCTTCTTACCTATATTTAAGTTAGGATATAAACTTAAAGGAGGTATGGACCTATGAAAAAATTAAAGTGGAAGATGGAATAGACTATCTCATGAAATGTTTTATGAATATAGTTTAAGTAAAAAGTCGTTGAATTCACAAAATACTAAATTAACATTTTGGGGTATGTTACAAGTAGCAATAGGCCTTTGTAAAAAGCTAAAATGTATTCTTGATTATTCATTGTCACACCTAGACCCTATGAAAATGTCAATTATTCTTGTTTATTTGGCTTAAAAAAAACCTTCCAACTAGCTTTGTCCATCAAGGTTAAAAAAACCTTATTGTTAGCTTTGTCCATCAGGGTTTAAAATAACTTTCGCATTGGTGTTAAGAAAAGCCAACCTTTATCCAAATTTATTGCATTGTTAACCATAATGTCAGCTTGAATATTGTGACCTTTGAGGATGTGATAAAAATCAATGTGTTCAAAGTAGGCAATTAAATCCTTGATGCAAGAAATATACCTATCTAGGGGAGATGGCGATATAGGATTTACATTTAGCATTTGTTAAATAACCAATGAGAAATCTCATAGAACATTAATTGTTCTCGATTCTAGGTCTTGTAGTAGAAATAGGCCATTGTAGAAAGTCAAAATTTTTGCTTGATTATTCATTGTCACTCTTATATCTCACACAAACATCAATTCTTCTTTTCCATCGAGGTTGAAAACAATGCCCTTGCACACTCCCACCCCCCACCTCCCACCCCAACACACCTACGATCCCTTTGAAGGTCACATATCTCATCCATAATATTCTTTTTAATCCTTTTTATTCTTTTAATATATTGAGCCAGCTTATGCTACTTGAGTATCCCACACAAACATTACACATTTCCCTTGCATTGACCTTTAAAATGCAACTTGCCTCTTATGATGTAATGTTAATACAATTTATTTTTTAAATTGCTTTTATTTAAATAGCTACATAATTGGCATGGATCCATTTTGAATGTAGATTTATTAAGTATTGAAAAGAATTAAAAATTCAAATATAAACATCAAAAGTAAATCAAATTTATACTAAAGTTGGTACACATCACTTTTAATTGACTTACAAGACTACACAATTCTCTAAATACAATTAATTAAATAAGATTCTAAAATTAAAATTTATTTGTCGTCATTAAAAAAAAAGTCTTATAATTAAATTAAAATTTTATTTTTATATAGTTTTGTAAGACATTTTTTTCCAAGTAATTATCACAAGGAATTTCCTTCTTTTCGAGGATGGTACCCAAGGTAAACCCTAGATTCTTGACTATTAAAAAATATTTTCATTATAATCTTAAAACACACTGCTTACAATAATATAACCTGGGTGGGGAGGATAACACTCCATCCCACAACCACTAATAATAAACCCAATTAATAACTAATTTTGTAAAACATCTCATATTTAAAGTCAAAGTTTCTTCTAATTATTCCAAACTTTATTGTAGTGGTTTTACTTAAAAATCCTAAAGCTTTATTCCTTAGCCACATAAAATCTTGAAAGCTTTCGTAGAATTGTCAAAGCCCCATGTCAAATACATTTGGAAATATCAATATCCACTATATTTATGAAGGTTAACTTTAGAATCCTCGTCTTAGAATCGTCAAAGGAAGGACCATGCCACATGAAGCTAGGAAAACATTTTCTAAGACTTTTTTCTAGGGATTTACATGAGAATCCTAAAGGTCCATGTCAGAAGAAGTTGGAAAATGGATTCTAAGAGATTTTCTTAAGAGAATTAATTGAATTTGGAAAAGTTGTTCTATATGCGACCTTTCTAAGAGACTTACTTGAAGTTGGAAAACTTAATCTAATAATTTTTGCGAGGCATTTAATTGAGAATTGTAAAGATACATGCCTACGATTTATATTAGAATCTTCAAATATCCATTTCAGATAAATTTATACCTTAAAATTGAGTGGCTTCTTGGAGAAAAATAAGTTTAAAAGAAAAATCTATCAACTTGCAGTAGCCCACTATAGTGTAATATTCAGGAAAAATGCTTATGAGCATGGAGAGACTGCATAGAAGAAGAATAAGGAGAAAGAAACATAATGCATAACATCCCACACACCCAATAAACAAAAACACCAGAGAAGGAATAAATTAAAAATGGTGATATTACCTAAATATTTTTAACCTCATCAATGCCACAACATTCCAAATGATCCTAAGATCAAAATGATGAAAATCACACCACCAGGTCCTTAACAGTCACAAGAAAGCTCACTTTATACCTACCCCTAGCATGTTAGAATTATCCCACTTGAATAATGAAGAAAACCATTTTATTGACCTTAAAATTTCTTCTATCATTGAATGAAGGCAGAGAGGTTGACCATACAAGGCAGATGAAATATGTAAATGCATCAATCTCGAAAGAGTCCACTTAGCATTTTCTCGTTTCCCTCCAAGCCTTATCATGTCTCACGCTTTCAAACATTAAACCAGGGGAAATGCCATGTGTTAGGATCCCCCCATTTTTCATAAAACAACCTTGTTGAAATTTGTTGCAATGTTAACCATATAGTGGGCTTGAAAATCATGGCCTTTCAAGATACATGATAAAACTCAATGTGTTCAAAATGGGAAATTAAATCCTTAATGCAGGAAATATACATAGCCACGAGAGAAGAAAATCTGGGCTTTTCATTTATCATTCATCAAATAACCAATGAGTAATCTCCAAGAACATTAATTGTTCTCACAACTAGACCTTGTATTGGCAATAGGATTTTGTACAAAGACAAAACTTATGGTTGACTGTGGGTTGACTATTCTTTGTCACTCCTAGAACTCATACAAACAAAATTTATTCTTTTCCATCAGAGTTTAACAAAATATTATTGTCAACTTCCATAAGATTTAAAAAAAACATTATTGTCATAGTTATCTAAAGAACCTTCCTTTGTCCAAATTTGTTGCAATGTTAACCACATCATTGGCTTGAAAATTGTGACCTTTGAGGATGTCATAGAACTCAATGTATTCAAAATAGGAAATTAAATCCTTAATGAGAAAAATACATCTAGCTATGGGAGAGAAAAATCCAAGCTTTACATTTATCATTTGTCAAATAATCAATGAAGAAGTAGTAGAAAAAAGTTTAAGTGCAAAGCCAATTGTCACTCCTAAACCCTGCAACTATGGAGGTCACATATCTCATATATATGTATATATGGCAAACCTATATTACTTGGGAATCCCACACAAACATTACATATATCCGTCAAATTGACCTTTAGAAAGCAACTTACCTCTTACCTCTTATGAAGCAAACAATTAAAATATACATGATGTGGATGCAATTTATTTCTTAAATTGCTTTTGGTTAACTAGCTACATAATTAGCATAGATCCATTTTAATTGTTAAGTTATTAAATATAATAGAAAATGATAAAAAATAAAAAATAAACTTCTAGCTTAAAATAATTTACATTAAACTTAGGCTTAATAGTACGTCATTCACTAAATACAAAGTTATGATAGTGTATCATTCTCTAAATACAATTATTTAAAGATAGATTTTAAAAATTAAATGTTAAATACCATTATTTAAAAAAACTTTCACTTTCTTATGATTAAATTCAAATTTTATTCTCAACTAATTTTGTTAAATATATCATATTTAATTTTAATGTTCTTCTCAACTTTTTCTACCTTCCAAATTTCCAAACTAATTTTGTTAAATATATCATATTTAATTTTAATGTTTTTCTCAACTTTTTCTACCTTTCAAATTTCCAAACAGTATTGAAATGATTTTACTTTAAAATTGTAAAGTTTAATCATGGGCATAATAAAATTTTGAATTTTTTTTATTGTAATAATTTTACTTTAAAATTGTAAAGCTTAATTATGATTTAAAAAAAAAAATTCACATCTTGAAAGATTATAATAACTTAATAGTGATTTAAAAAAATAAAATTCACAACTTGAAAGATTAGAGTAGAGTCTTCAAAGATCCATATCACTAAATACATAAATTTGAAAAGCTCAATCTCCACTACATTTTGTGAAAACTTATTTTTTATTTTTTATTTTAGAATCTTTAAAAGGCCCATTACACATGAATTTGAAAAACATATTCTAAGAAATTTTTGTGAGGGTGTAAAAGTGGGAATAAATTTATTCCAAGAGATTTTTGTGAGTGAGAGTTGGAAAAGTGATTCTAAGATATTTTTTTACAGATTTATTTGAGAATCCTAAAAACTTATCCATAGACTTTATATCTTAAAAATTTTAAAACTCTCTCTCGCTTAAATTTTAATGTTAAAATTAAGTGAATTTTTGAAGAAAAAATAATTGAAAAGAAAATTTTATCAAGCTTAATAGTTTTATGCCTAACCTTCATAAAATCTTTGAAAACTTTCTCGATGTCACATCAATTTGGAAAGTTCAGTTTCCACACTATTTATAATTTAACTTTAAAATCCTCAACTTAAATGTTAAAAAGTCCATGGCACATAACTAGAAAGAATTTTCAAAAATATGTCGCATGAATTTTAAAAGAATATTGTAATTTTTTTAAAGGTCTATTCGAGGGCCACACATTTTTAAAGGTTTATTTTAAAGTCCCATATTACATAAAGTTCGGAAAATTTATTTTGTGAGGACTTTTTTTTCACAGAAAAATATAACTTACTATTAATATACGAAATAGTAAATAACTGGTAAAGAACCAGCTATCAGAAATATACATGCNATATTATATATAATTCAGGGCCGACCCCACATGGTGGTCTAATAACCCATCGGCAAGTACACACACTTGCGACACTTGTCAATCCACATGACGACACTTCCTTATAGAGGAATGACACATCTCTTATAAGGGTACAATAAATATATATAAAATACACAGATGAAATACATTCTGAAGTTACATATACATCAACAGGACGAATACCTCTTCTGCTAGAACCCTAGCTTTTCATACCATAAACATTAAACACTTAACGAGTTACAAGACATAATTCAACTAAATAAATATCTCTTCCTTATATCCATAGGTTTCATTGGAAACCCTAAGAGAATCGAAATAATCTTAGTATTGAAATGAGCTTATAACTAGTCTCTTGAGAAAACCCATCATTTTATAAAAACACACATTTCATTTTTCCCAGGTTCAACAATTGACAAGGATAGTCAAGATATCAAATAAATTATACAAATCCTAACTAAATACAAAGTAACATGTTCGGCATCAACATCAAAACAGTAGTGATACATTCATATTGTAACCTTTGTCTGCAACAAAACAAAGTAGACAGACGAGACTAGGTCTCAGTCTTTAGTTTGACTCCTTAACCCTATCAAAGTTAAATAGGGTTTCAACGAAGAAAACGTGGCATTATCCCGTGGCTCTCAACCATTAACATTTCAAAAACAGAGCATTGAAAAAAAAAAAACAGATCTTGGAGCATTGCTCTTAGACATAACAATACGACAGCATGAAGATACATGTACCAAAATCTTCTCATTTCTTTAAATGACTGAGGGTTAAAACCCTTTTTTAAAAAATGTTACATTTCAACATTTAGTGCTACAACGAAATGTTGCAAGGCCAACATTGAAGAAGGTCAAGGATCCCATCCTCCCTACATTCATCTTCCAGTTTACAAAACATTATAATGTTGGCCATATCCCCAGCCAGACACCAAAACCCAACTTTCGGCTAACACCAAACAACAACCAATAGTTGGCATGAGTAACCTACAGGGTAATACCACCGAGGCTTACAATTTGATTGAGCAACATTTTCCTTACAGCTTCAACAGAGCAACCTGTAGGCTAGTAGCACCTATCAACAACACAAGAGACGGTTAAATATGCACTAAGAAGTTGAAAACTCTATACAGTCAACCGTATTATATTTTCAAAGAAACGAAACATCACCTGAATAGAGAATCCATGGATCGAAACCAACACTCTGGAAACCAGTGTGAGACCTAAGACATTCAAACGATAAAAAACAAGTGCAAAAACCCTCACACCTCGACTCAGCTCTTAACAATCATCAGGCGAAAATAGTATCCCTCAAATCGCAGTTTCGAATCATCGGAGGAACCCTGACAGAACCAGAAAACGAAACCCTACAGACCCGCAGACCAGTCTTCCTCTCCACTATACTACTATCTACACAATGAAAACCTAGTTATGCCATCATAACACTAAAACCCCATGCAGTTATTGCAGCACCATAACCCGAGAAACATTCACATGAAGGATCTCCACATAGGATGCCAACAGGAATTACACTCCCTTCGCTTTTATTACACTTTAATACAAAAGCTACCATTGTACTACTACCTAACATAGTAGCCATGTATTAAACCATGTTTGAACTTCTCTATAGTCATTACTTACCAATACTAACATAAGTCCAGTCTTATGTTATCGAAGTATTTACCATCGTTCTTATGATTATCCAGGCTACGTAGCATCACATAAAAGGTGGGCCATTAATTCGATATGATTTGAAACTCTATTATATGGTATAAGATAACCTAAGTCCATAAATCCATAAGGTCACCAACCTTGCTAACTTTTGGTATAGGAAGCCTGTAACACTAGCCATTTGAACAAGGTATTAGGACCATAGAGACTTATAATTGTTATGAATAACCACTGTCACAATATTCTAATCCACCATATAAATATCAAATGAGGAAATGTATGAGTCATATAGTTTTGGACTATGAACTTTAGACAAGCCATTTTATTAATACCTCCTTGGGTAATGCTTTTATACTATAGGATAATAAACAAGTTTAGAACTGCAACAATGAGATACTTTAGCATCGAATTCTAAGATCAGGACTTTCACATCATACCCACACACGTATTTTATAAATTTACACAACGTTTAGAATGAAGTTAATAGTATGGTAAGCATATAAGCCACTTCTTCTAGNNGAAGGGAGATTAAAATAGATGAATGATATGCATGAGCATAATAAATGAATAGACTAACTCTGTTATGTTCTCTTTTCTGCTATGTTTGCATAATTAATATCTTATGTTATCAATCATAGAAAATTTTAGTTACAGGTTAATTATTGCCTTCAGCAAATACTAATTACGTATGATCTCATCATATTTCCCTTTTATATTATTTTGTATTTAAAACTCCTCTATTGTCTTTCATTAGCAAGTATGAAGTTTTAAATAGTTGTAAAACAAACGTAGCAACATTCGTATTATTTAGCCATTAAAATATCTCTACTTTTGCAAACAATAGGTTTAATTAGGGTTTAACATTTTCTAAACCCTTATAAAAGATAATTGTAGTCTCTTACTATTTTCCCATCCATTTAAATCTCCTAATAAGATTTTCTTTATTCATGATATATTATATTTATACAGTAACAAAACGATTACCATTACTCATGTTTGGAAAACAACTTTGGATACAACATTCTAAGTAATAAAGAAAAGTGCATAAAGAACAAAGTCTAAAACTATAGACTTTTGACAAAATCACATTAATAACATTTCCCTCATGGTTAAACATATAATGCTTAGGATCAAAAGGTAGACTTAGAAATGCATTAAGAATATCCAAACTTAGGATATGATCCTTATACCATAGATCATTAATATCCATTACGATTCCCTTATATAGGATTTGAAACTTTTAACATAGTTTTGTGATGCTCAATACAAATACCTGTGTATATAAATGATATAAATGAAGAGAAACTTGAGTGAGATCATAAAAACTACTTCATTACAGGTTTTAACTAAAGAAATAACTGAAATGAATCTCACCTAGATGTATTTTTGCAAGTTATTATATTTTCATCTTTTAAAACTTGGAAGCTAACCGACGATATTTAGGATCTCCGTAGTTACTCTCGAAATACCTTTTTCCTTACCTGTAATCTGCAATAGAACGTTCAAGTGCTTTATCAACATAGCTAAGTAAACCTCAGGGTACCCATAGGAACCCTTCAACAACAATAAGCAAAGGAAAACAATTAGCACATATAATGAATCCATCCTTTGAACTATAAAGTACTGACAGTTGAATAAGAAAATACAATGGATCTAGATTGCTTGCGTTAAAGAAACAACATCCAACAGTAATTGATTATAAACATGATTACATGACTATTTCATTGATTAATGAAATCTGTTTAGTATAGTGTAATGAATAATTAAACAAATAGACATTTATTATACTTCCGCACAATAATTATAGTAGATAATGCCTATTAGAATTTTTTTTAATTTTTGTGAAATTTACAAGATGTTACAGTGAGAATGGAATCCAATATTCTGGTCAATGTGAATACACAAGATTATTTTAACCTATCTTGCAGAGGTTGATACATCTACAAAGATGTATATTTACTCCGTCAGATTGAAACAAGATTTAATCGAGACAGAACATAATGTTATCAAAAGTTTGGGCTAGTGTTTTAGTTAATCGCATGTTGTATCTAGGAAGAATTAAGTCGCAGGTGGATTTCACCGTGTGGAACAGAAATTGACTTGGATCACAAGTTTTTAACCTATATTAATCGAGATTCCCTTACGTTTTAAAGATTTGGGACTAAGAGTTCACTAAGCCATTCGATAGGTAGGATAGCAGAAAAAATATAAAGATCAAGTCTTGATTGGTTAGATCTAAAGCAGAACAATCACAATAGAGTTTTGTTTTGAAATCATTCCTAGTTTAAACATCCATACAAAAATTACAGTAAATGATCTTACTTTAGCTACCATCTACCATCTGATACCAACTCGTGGGAGGGGATAGCGAATCTGAGTTTTTCCCGTCATGATGTTCAACATGGATCCTTCGAAATCGTGATGTCTAACTTGGTTGTCTATGTCAATGTTTAGTGTTATGCACATTCATGCTTCACCATAAATCATTACTATAAAACATATAATAATGCATATTTTATTATTCTAGAAATTCATATTAACAACATTTCAATCTAAGCGAATTGATCTTAGTTACTAATCATTAGAGAATCTCATAATCATTTCATGAAGTAAATCGACATTCCATAAATCATTTTTAAACAATATTCAAACCTGATTCCGATGGTTTTGGATGAATCCACTTGTCGAATATTGTTGTAGCTACTACTCCTTGTCTCTATGATCCATATATCCAACTGACCACTCGGTTGACCTCCCTACCAATTACAGGAATACTCTTCTTCTTCCCAAACCCTCGAGCAATGGGG
>NWUY0300026275.1:11819-23486 GCA_004151065.3 Larix sibirica
GATCATGACCATGATCTTGATGATGATGTTGGTGCTGCTAGCTAGATACTAATTCCATGCATGAGCATGCTGCATTTTGGATTATAATTATATGTATTTTTGTTGATATATAACTATGATATATTTATCATTTTGACTTTTATATTTATATATGGGGATCATATAACTTATTTATTGTCAGATTAGTATTTAAATCATATATATTTCACTTCTTTTTACTTTACTATAATGATATCCATGAAAGGTTTTGATATGTTGATCATACATTTGAATTTTAGTTGATTTGATTAAGGATGATGATGGTATTATTAGTATTGTCTTGTTACTTTATATATATTAGAAATTGTGAATGTTCTTTTGATGGAGAATTACCATGTATGATGATATTACTACTTTTGGATGGATGTTGTGAATTTCCCTTAAAATTCTTCAGAAATTTTATGCTATAAATTTGAATTCTTAATGATATTTGAGAACTTCAACATATTTCAAAATTTAATTGAAATTAATAAATGGATGCAAAATCAATAAAAAATGATATATTTCATTATTAATAATTGAAATTAAAATTATTAATTAGCAATGGACGCAAAAACAAAACAAAAAATGAATGCAAGATTAGATGAAACACTAAATGGAAAATTGGATGCAAAACAGGGCACAAAAGTGGATGTCACACAAGACACAAAACTAGATGCATAAAGAGATTCAACACTAGACACCAATATGGGTGAAAAACTAGACGCAATACTAGGCCCAAAACTAGACACAACAGTAGCTGCAAAAGTGGATTCCTTACTAGACATGAAATTGGGTGCCAAATTAGGCACACGGCTAGGCACAAAACTAGATGTAGCACTCGATGTAAAATCCATAGCAACAATGGGCACAAAATTCACCGCAACACTGGGCAAAAACACAGTTTAAAAATGGGATGAAATATTGGATACAATATGGGATGCAACCTTAGACGTCCAATTGGATGGAAAATTAGACGTAAACATGGGTGCAAAACTAGGCACAAACCTAGACATAAAAAAATACATCAACTAGAACACAACACTAGGCATAAACCTAGATGCAAAAGAAGGCGTAAAATGGGATGCAACCTTGGGCACAAACTTGGATGCAAAAAAGACATAAAACGGGATGCAAAATGAGATGCAACATCAGAAGTAAAAATTGACACAAAACTATATGCAAAACTATACACATTACTAGGACCAAAATTCGATGCAAACCTTGAAAAAACACTAGATGTAAAAGGGGTGCAAAACACAACGTAAAAATAGGAGAAAAACTGGATGCAACATTAGATGCAAAAATGGGCACCAAACTTGGTGCAAAAAAGGACATAACAAAGGACGCAAAAAAATATGCAATACTAGATGCAAAATTGGGTGAACACGGGGAGAAAAAAAGACACAAAAAGAGATGCAAAAAAATGGGCACAAAATTGGACACAAAAATGGACGTTAAAAATGATGCAAAAGCCGGCGTTTTACGAAATTGTACAATAGCGCCAGGTTTAGCACTAGAATGTTCACCAAAATTAGAAAAAAATACACACAAATCCGATGCTAAATCCGATGCAAATTCAAGTTTTTGTTGTAGTGATAGGTTTAGATGTTATAGTTTGAGGAAATTGTTCAAAATAGATTATTAATCATTAACCATCATGATTTAAAGAGGTCGGTAAACACCAATTCACATGGAAATTGTTATGAAGAGAAATATATATCTCATAAGAGGTCAAATTCTATAAAAAAAGTTGAGCATAAATATACTGAAGGGAAAATAGGTGTCTAATATTGAAATCCAAAGTGAAACTATCAAATAGATATCCTTGTCTTAAAAACCAAATAATTTACCATTAATTAAAGAAATAACAAAAATGGACAAAAATCATCTTGCATAAAGGATATTGGAAGTTGTGATGTGATTCAACACAACTTAAGTGAAAAGATGAACTAGTGGATACTTTGTAGCTAAATCATCAAGAGGTCTAAACTCCTTTGAAGGTCAATTATTTACTTTTGATAGATCTCAATTTCTATAGTTCAAATCATTATCCTTCATTGAGGCATCCTACATACCCTTACTAATACATTTAATTTTTTCTGGTAGGATAATGTTTAGCCCCATGTTTAAGGATCAACATTACAATGGTGTCCAAAAGAGATAACCTCCTATAATACATGATGAAGTCTACCCCCAACAACAAAGAGTTATTGGAACAATCAGTATTGTGGCCCAAAATGGATGACCTCTAGGAACACACTATTGAGTCCAACCCCAAATACAAACAATTGTGGAACACTAATTACTATGGCATTGAAAATGGATCACCTACTAGAACACATCATAGAGTCTATGTCCAAATAAAAATAAATGTTGGAAAAATCATGACTATGGCATCTAAAAGAGATCACCTCCTAAAACACATTAGTTTGCATCAATTACAAGTAGTTATTGGAACTAACATAAAAATAGTAGGAAATTACGTAGGAGATGATTTGTGCTTTCCAGACTACCTTATAACCATCATGTCTATTGGAGGAGCCTAGTCATCGAGCCGACTAGGTCCTCTCGACTAACTAGGAAGTAGTCAACTCAGTTATTCATGTTGGTTAAGGAAACCAACTAAGCAGATAAGAAATTGTAACTGCATAATTGCATGTATTCACTATATAATAGGTTGGCAAGCCAGGAGAAAGAAGCTCTCTACTTCTCATGTATACATGATTGACCTGCTCTGATAATGAAGATACTTGTTCCTATGGTTCCCATTACTCTACCTTCCTTTCTCATTATGTTTGTGTGAATATGTATGTGTTGTATTTTTATATATATGTTTGATGCACTACTGGTAACTCATTGCAATCCCACAGATTACCACATTTGTTCTGTTTCTAGTAATACTGACCCAAGAAGTGAATCAATCATTTATATAAATGGTGAGTGAGAGAGAAATTAGAGACTGGTGGAATCAGAAGATTACAAATTATTACATACATAAATATGCCAGAAGGAACAAGTTGGCACTTGCACAGGCCTAAGAAAATTTCTTCATTAGATCCCATGAACGATTTATAGAAGTTGTTCCTTATGAAATAAAGAAATTCCTCGAAAATATTCATGAGCAAGTTGGATGCCAAGAATGAATGACTGTTAGTGCATAATATCTACAACTGAGGAAAAACAAATTTGTATGAGTTGCTCAAAAATATATGTGAAGACTTCTATGAAGACCAAGATGTGGAAGAAAGAACTTCAATTCGAAGCAGGTTTTATATCAATCTTTATGAAGGATTTTTCTATTCAATATTGAGATTTATATATAAATTTTTAATCGAAAATGGAGTTGGTCATATAATCGAGCCACGATCTCTGTTGGATGCACCTGTCTTTTCAAACTCAGATCAAAATAATAAAGATTGGGATCATTTTGTTAAGACCATGAGTGGGAATAATTTATGAGCAAATGAAATCCATTCCTGAACCCACCTTCATTGAGTAATAAGACTGGGGTTAGTGATGGGGGGGACATCGACCATGTGATCTGAATAGAAGAATGATGATGGTTGACAAAAAAATACAAGAATGAAGTCATGCAAGAAGTCAAGTCCACTATGAAAAAATACTTGCCCAGCCATTCATAAACAAATAACATACATTCAGAAAATAGAAAGAGAAAAAAGGTACAAGCGACGAAAGTAGCTAAGAAATATTGCAAGTCCCTTTCATAGAAAAATAAGTCTAAGAAGAAACCGATCGAGATGGTTGAGCAGCCAAAATTCCTTCCTGAGTTGAGGGAAAGTTGACTAGATGAGAGAGAAGGTGAGGTGTCGATGCCAGTAGAATAGTTGCACGTGAAGTAGTGTTGACCCCGCAATATTTGCATATTACAATCCCATATGCCTCAAATCCCATCGAGTCTATACCAATGATAATGATGACTGGTCCGACCATCAAAAAAATCATCGAGCATGACATGAGACTAGTACCAAGCGATAATAGTATATGGATTCGACTAGATAATTATTGATGAATTATTGATTGATTGATGATTCAACGAACACTGTATTGTAATTGGATTACCTTCACACCCGAGTTCGGAAGAAACTCTTTCAATTTATTCTATTTAGACCACGTGGAGGTACCAACAACATTACTGATTGAAGCGACCAACCCATCAGAGATTCGACCTAGTGACTATGAGTCTATACAAGAAGTACGTTTTTCATGGTATAAGTCATATCCATAAGAAGTTAGAAACAAATGTTAAATAGTAAATCAGTTAGTCGGTCATTCCATTTTAATAAGTATTCACAGACAAAGCAAAACTCTCAGTTTAGTCAGCATGGCTTATCAGATTCTAGTAAATAATCCTATTTTTGAAGGGGATGTGGATCCTAAGAAACACTATTTTGTATGTGAATCCCTATGGAAAGATAACCTCATTGACGATGATAATCAACAAATTGCACACTTTGCAGGTGGTCTTTGGAATAGAGCACTCACTTGGTGTATGAATTTCATTGAAGATGGGCCTAAGGAAAAACAACAAGTTAAAGATAATTTCTTGGACTTATTCAAAGAAGACAACACTAAACATCTATATGGACACAAATTGAAAGAAATCAAGCAAATAATATGAGAAACACGATGAGATTATGATAGAAGATTCAAGCATATCCTTAGTTAGATGCCATCCAAAGTGGACCATGTTTTTGTGATCTAGTTTTTTGTTGTAAGTATTCAACCGTGAATGAAGATGCCATTACTATTGCATGGATACATGAAATATGGCGATGTATTAAAGAAATATTGAAGATACAAATTGAATGGAGACTACTCGATAGGACCTGTCGAGAAACGACTGGAAGAAAAGATAGAAAAAATACAAATATCACTTCAACACCACACCATGATACATAACAACTTATGATGTACCGTGTGCTCATTAGAAGGCCATACAAGATATAATTTCCCTTACAATGAGAATAAAATATACCACGACAGTAGGAACACATATCAAGAAGAAAGGAGACAATTTCATGATGATCCCAAGCCATTTACAGAAGAGAGAAGAAAAAATAAATTTTGTGTGACTCAAACAAGTTACTTTTGTGACATTTGTGAAAGGTTTGAACCCCACTCGACGACATAATTCCCTTATAATGCTGACAATGTAAAACCAAAATGGTGTGGCATATGCCGGAAAACAAAACATACGACCGCAAAATGCATCAAGAATTTAAATACCAAGGCTAATCATCATACAATGTACCATACATAGACTCTCGACCAGAATGGGACTTCTGCAACAAAAACCAATGCAACAACAGAAACAATTGATGAGGAAGAGACAATGATCATGGAAGATATAATAATCAAGGGAACTTCCCAACATCCCAAGGAAATTCAAGTTGCTTATTTGCTACAGTGAATAACACTTGAGTCTTGACTGTCCATGGAAGGACAAAACATATCTCAAATTTTGAACAAAAGGTTGAGTGGGAGAGCACAATTTAGAAGAATGTACCATCATGTTGGAAGCACTTAAGGTTTTCTAATGTTCCTAAACATGAATCATTGAATACTAAAAATTTGTAAATAATTACGAGGAAAGGCACAAATATTGGAGGGGATAACCCCCATGTCACAAGAATACAAATAAAAGAAGATACCTATCCCAATATGGCAAAGCAAAAGGAAATATTTAACAATGCTACAAAAGTATTTGAGGAAATTGCTTCTGAAGAAAATAATGCAAAATTCATAAATAAAAAACTTAATGCATTATTGCAACTTTTAACGAGAGAAGAAGTCGTTGCATGACTAATCGTCTTAATACAGATTTCCAGAAACAATCCAAGAAATGAAAGTATTTCCAAAAAATCTACAGTTTAAATTAAAAAGAAAAAATCTACATCAACCCCCTAGTCAACCTCGAAGTCAAAGGGTTCTGCATCTCACAAACATCCTTGAATTCGGGTCGTAGGCCAACATAATGACAACGAATACTTGGGAAAGCCTCAGTCAACCCCAACTAGTCGAGTCGGGCATCTATCTCAAATTTGTAGACCATGGGTTGATTGAACCCATTGGTGTTTGGAAAAATGTTAATACTACAATCATGGGTATTAGCACTCATAATGATTTTGAAATCATCGACCCAAGAGAAAGATCCAGATCCCTCCCAACATTATTCAATCATCCTTGGGGTTGGAAAATGAAAGCTTCTATTTCCTTAGAAAAAGATACAATAAAATTGAAAGGAGAAGGAAAAAAGGTCATCATACCTATTAATCCATCTCAAGGAAAATCTTGGGAAGAACCATATGATAACAACGTAGATATAAGGAAATTATATCAAATATTGAAGAATAATGAAGACCCAGATGTACAAACCAATGGTGAGCCTTATTAGGGTTCCCCTATGTTGGTTGGGAAAAATTCAGACTCATAACTATATGATTGGCAAGTAAGACATTATGAGGCACATGTGAGAGACCGTCATCTGAACGAAGTTATTCCTCAACAAGAAAAACAAAAATGCTACTCAATACATACCATATAAAAAATATGCAAAAATAAAGTAGGGTATTATTTTTCGTTGGTGCCAGCGACAATCAAACTAACCAAGCTTCCTCCATCAAGATACTCGTTGATTCTACACGTTGATCAAGTACCTGAAATTGATAGTGAACAAATTTGTCTACAAAGCTTAGCAAAAACTATTACAGGACAAGTGACTCAACATTGGAATGCTTACTAGGGGCACATACAAACATGGACAACTGCCTTAACAAATTTTATTGAAGAATTCCTAAGAGAATTTTCCCAAGCAACCGAACAAATAAACGAACCACATAAGCAATCATTCATTGCAGATGAATGTATCAACAACACTAGTTCAAGTTTCAAGATAGCCACAATTGAGAAAAACTAGTCGAATCATCACCCGACTCAACTTTCTATAGAGAATGAGCACATAATAGGAAAAAGATTCCAAGCGGAAAGAAACCACTTCCACAACCCAGTGGAAGCTTTCATAAAAATACCCACTAAAAACAAAGAAGACAATGATAATCCCCTAACCACCATTACAGAATCCAAGGAAGGACATCGACAAACTAATGGATTGAAAGCAACCGAAACAAAATAAGTTGACATTCCGACCAACAGGAACCCTAAAACAGAGGAAAAAGGCAATTGTGTGACCAAACAACAAGATGGAAAGATAACAAACCTAATACAGGAGCACCAAGATATCTTTTCCCACACATGTAAGAAATGAAACATACTACCACAAGAGATCACCATAATGGCCAACATAAAACTTGTAAATAAGTATTGCTACAAACTAGCTCATAGATACAAACAACTAGAAAACATATGAGCCATTGGTATAAAACACCTAGTAAAACAATGAGAAGGTGCCATTCACAGGGTCATGCAACCAGAGAACCATGACCGTACGCATATGCCCCTATGGTATAAGTTCAGGAAGTTGAACACAAGCACTCTCACAAGCTTATTGCAAACGACCATCATCGATGACCATGATTGGGATTATAAAAAGCTACGTCTATTTCAAAATTTTGAATTTGGAAAACTNACAAGAAAAACAAAAATGCTACTCAATACATACCATATAAAAAATATGCAAAAATAAAGTAGGGTATTATTTTTCGTTGGTGCCAGCGACAATCAAACTAACCAAGCTTCCTCCATCAAGATACTCGTTGATTCTACACGTTGATCAAGTACCTGAAATTGATAGTGAACAAATTTGTCTACAAAGCTTAGCAAAAACTATTACAGGACAAGTGACTCAACATTGGAATGCTTACTAGGGGCACATACAAACATGGACAACTGCCTTAACAAATTTTATTGAAGAATTCCTAAGAGAATTTTCCCAAGCAACCGAACAAATAAACGAACCACATAAGCAATCATTCATTGCAGATGAATGTATCAACAACACTAGTTCAAGTTTCAAGATAGCCACAATTGAGAAAAACTAGTCGAATCATCACCCGACTCAACTTTCTATAGAGAATGAGCACATAATAGAAAAAAGATTCCAAGCGGAAAGAAACCACTTCCACAACCCAGTGGAAGCTTTCATAAAAATACCCACTAAAAGCAAAGAAGACAATGATAATCCCCTAACCGCCCTTACAAAATCCAAGGAAGGACATCGACAAACTAATGGATTGAAAGCAACTGAAACAAAATAAGTTGACATTCCGACCAACAGGAACCCTAAAACAGAGGAAAAAAAGCAACTGTGTGACCAAACAGCAAGATGGAAAGATAACAAACCTGATATAGGAGCACCAAGATATCTTTTCCCAGATATGTAAGAAATGAAACATACTACCACAACAGATCACCATAATGGCCAACATAAAACTTGTAAATAAGTATTGCTACAAACTAGCTCATGGATACTAAACAACTAGAAAACATATGAGCCATTGGTATAAAACACCTAGTAAAACAATGGGAAGGTGCCATTCACAGGGTTGTGCAACCAGAGAAGCACGACCATACGCGTATGCCCCTATGGTATAAGTTCAGGAAGTTGAACACAATCACTCTCACAAGCTTATTGCAAGCAACCATCACCGATGACCATGATTGGGATTATAAAAAGCTACGTCTATTTCAAAATTTTGAATTTGGAAAACTAGCACGACCATGCAAGACGAATATTGGACTTCACTATCTTCGTCATACAAAGGTTGTTGTACACCTAGTCGAAAGAAGTGACAACATTATAACGATTTCCCTTGCAAATTCAAGGCCAAAATTTCATCACATCTTCCACATTGGAATGGTACGATCAGGTCATTCAATAAAACTAAAATATGCAGTCTTGATAAATACGACTAGGATGACAAAACACCTGCAGTTCTACAAGTGTATAGGATGTACAAAAAATCAATAGACCATATACCATTTAAATTGGCATATGGTAAAAAAGAAGTCATTCTCCTGCATCTAAAGAAGTTAGATCTAGCTATTGCTCAAATATTGTACCCAATCGCTTCTCAAACTCCCCAAAACCGAATAACTGAAATTACAAAGTAGGAAGAATAGAGAATGCTCACTATCCACTATCAAGAAGTACAAAATCCATACTAGAAAGCAGGGCATGACAAAAATATTAAAAGAAAGGATACTTCAATCAGTGATTTAATAATTCTAAACTATAGTTGAATCAAAGGAAAAACTAAAAAGATAAGATTGGTTGGACAGTGCAATAAGAGTAGCCTAGTTGGAGTGAAAAAGCACAAGTGTTCAAAAAATGACACCAACATCCCATGATTAAAATGCTACCGACTGCAGAAGAGGCGCGACGATGACTAGTGACTGTATCATCACTAGTTGAACGTCACATCCTAGGTTTGCATGACGTCTTGTATATTAATTGCATTCTAATTTTACTAAATAAATTGTTAAAGGTCATAGAACTAAAAATCCATATAAATAGGGAATTAATACATGTATGTTGGTAGGATACAACTATAGAGGACCCATAGATAGTTAAGTGGATCGAAGAGATAGAGAATGGAAATGAAAGAATGCACAACAGAGAAAAATCCCATATAATCCAAATATGAAGGGACAAAATCTAAGAACGCAAGAAGAGAGAAGGCATCAAACTAAGTAACTTGCAGCAGACAATGGCGTAATAAAACAAATTAGAGACATCTTAGTCAGAACCACCCAAGAATTCAATCAAATCATCACCGCCAGAGCTAAGTCATCGTACTACAACATTCATGGTAAAGAACTGTCGCTCTACACAAATCAGTGTGTCATCATTAATAAGATTCTCCATCTCTGCAGGAGCCCTAACTCAGCTACCCAACTATCACATAAACATGATTCAATGCTCACCATATCCCCATTGGCACACGTATGATTTCTAGAGCAGTGAGAATCGTCATGACAATTCGCAAGCTATATTCACATACTTTTTGCATCGTCCCCAATCTAATCAATGTCTTGTCGAAATCCACTTCCTTCCCCTTGGCTCAGGATATAAATAGCTATGCAAAAAACCTATTCCACCCTCAAGGTTATCCTTTATGTTCCGCTTTGCAGCAGTCATCCAAATCACTTCACCAAGTCTTGTACTTTTCCCTTTGTTGTTCTATGATAATTCACCCTGTATAATTTTGGGCTCAATAGCTCGCATGCATCGCACCTCATTGATTGTTCCCCATCACCATCGATGATATATGAACATTTTGATGACCAACAAGTGGCAGGAACATCACAACTCATGATATATGAACATTTCAAGAGACATCGATGTTCTTTAGACACGAGCTGCTACTGAGATTTCTGCCACCCCCACTCCCTTGAACCCCCTTCTTCCGTTGTCAATTCATTTGCAAGATTGATCGAGTGTCATGCTACAACTAGACTAAGCATCAGTTTCCTTGGGAATTTTATTTTCTGAAACAACATGTTGTAATTTTCCTTGGCGCCCTACGTGACAAAATTGGTAGCCGATGTTGTTCAGTACCAGACACAACACTCAAATTTTTTTCAGTACCACACGATTCATGCAGTCTCCATCCACCTATTCTCTTCAGGGCGAAGAATGTTTTTGGAGTGGGGGAGATGTTGGAGGATCCTAGTCGGCCAACCGACTAAGTCCTCCCGACTGACTAGGAAGTATTCAACTCAGTTAGTCATGTCAGTTAAGGCAACCGACTGAGAAGTTAAAAACTGTAACTGAATAACTATATGTATTCACTATATAATAGGTTGGTGATCTAGGAGAAAGAATCTTGTTGCTCTACTTGTGTACATGACTGACCTGCTTTGATAATGAAGATACTTGTTCCTCTGGTTCCCATTACTCTACTTTCTTTTCTCTCATTGTGTATGTGTGAATACATATGTGTTGTCTATTTATATATATAGTTGATGCACTATTGATAACTCACCATAATCCCACAGATTACAACAATGTACCTCTACTCCATGTGGTATCTTCATCAATCCCAAACTCTCCCTACCTTATTTCACTAGCATGATGGATGATGACAATTTGGATGATTTAATCAAAATAAGAAGTATTGAAATTATCTACCTTGGATCTCAATGGACTACCAAACAATTAATCTAAATCATGTTGAATCATGAATATGTTGCCACTCCACTCGTGTGGGAACTCATGTCAAATGGTTATCAGATGAGGGCTTGGTCACCAAATTCCCTCATTTGATACAACAAGTGAGAACACTTCAATATCTTTGTTAGATGAATTAGTGCACCAAGCTCTCTATATAACATAGGATATTGTATTTTGTACATTAGTCTATTTATGAATGACCATGTTAATTATGGGACAAGTTAAATTTTAATCATATAGATAATTTGCATTATAACTTATATAAAATAAAAGAATTAAAAAGTATTAATACTAAACAATTTTATTCATTCAAAATTTCTATATGTTTTAGATTAATATTTTCTTTTAATGATGTTCATATTCACTCCTTAAACAATATGACATGCCACCCAAACATCCAATTATTGATGTTTTGGATTGTGATAAGGATGAGTTTTTAAAATAATTACATCCAATTATTGATGTTTTGGATTGTGATAAGGATGAGTTTTTAA
>NWUY0300026278.1:6559-17137 GCA_004151065.3 Larix sibirica
TTTAAATTAGAGATGAGATTAATTTTAAATCAAAGATTTAATTGAATGTGAATACAATTTTTTTTAATTTACCTTTGGGAGGATGAGGTAAGGGCTGTTTTTCTGCAGAATGATAGCGACAATATGGAGCCCCTTGGAGTCCAACTAGCTTTTTGGCTAGCTCTAGTACCAACCAAGGTATCAAAAAGTAGGAATTTTTTAGGCTTCAGTATCTGTCTGCTTTTATTTTGCGAAACACAACCCTACTTTGTCTCTTGTCTGTTATTAGGGTTTTTGTAGCCTCTCCACCTTTGGTGGTCAGTGTTTTCACTTATTTTGGTGGCTATCTTACTCTTAATCTAGCAAGCTAAAGGTTTTTTGGCAGTTTCCTCTTAGTTGCCAGCGTTTTGCCTGTCTTTTTGTTGAAGGCAGCTGGCTGACCCTTCCTCACATGGGACACATGTCCTCGGAAGTGATGGGATCTGAAAAGTCACTTATGGGCTCTACGTTTGATGTAAGATCTTCGGAGTATGCTACTTTAGATTATGAAACCAAGCAGGGTTTTGTAGCCTCCTCGCCAAGGGTTTCACAGAAACTATCTAGTGCTGCAGCTCAGCAAAAATGCAATCTAAAATCTTATAAGGCATGGAAGGAAGCGACAGTCTATACCCTAGAAGACGAAGATGACATGGACAGGGTTGCTCTCCTTGCTCGGAGAGGAGTTGTGGGTCGTGTTGAAGGTACTGGGGTTTCCCAAATAGAATTGGTTGAGTGGATAAATGCAAACTGGACTCCATTATTCGGCTTACCCCCCATAACCAGTCTTCTTTCACGCAGTTGGGTTGCCTTCATTTTTTCAAATGAAGACATCATCGCCTCGATTCTGGAACAGTGTTGGTTGATCAAGGATGGCTCCATGGTGCTCAAAAGATGGCATGCCAATTTTAATCCAAAAACTGAACATGCGACTGCTAGGCACTTGTGGGTCTTGCTACCCGGCTTCCCTTTCGAATTATGGACACCAAACATCTTTGAAGGACTGGGAAATGTGCTGGGCCGGTTCATTAGGTTGGAGAAAAACCAGATTTATGGGATTAATAAGCATATTCCATCAATGCTGGTTGAATTTAATGTCATGAAGGGGCTTCAGGCGTTTGTGGATATTGTGTGGAGAAACAAGGTTATTAGTCATAAACTTGATTCTAAAAATATTCCCTTCTGCTGCTACAATTTCCGTTGTACGGGTCATGTACGTGCTCGATGTCCGCTACTTGGCAACAGGGGAGCTGGGAAGGTGGAGGTTTCAGAAAGCTCGTCCCCTCCAATTCAAGATGGTGCTCCATTACCTGGTAAGACTTTATATGAGCCCTCTGTTATTTATGAAGGAGTCTCCAAAGCAGAGCTGGAGTTTTATTTATCCATGGAAAAATATTTAGACATTCACCTTTCAAATGCCAAACCCATTGCTAGGAACTTACTAGGTGACCTAAATTGTGTGAATTTACAACAGAACTCTCCACCTGCTGTGAACCGTAATCCTGTTGTTACCTCTGTTACTTCCCCTATTGTTAACCCTATTCCTGATGATACCTATATTACTTCCCCTATTGTAAACCCTAATCCAGATATTTCTTGTGTTTTTTCCCCGGCTACGATGGTGGACTCCTGTCTTGAACCCCCTGTGCTATTTTCGGATTTCAAAAATATTGAGTCCATGTATCCTTCTTGTGCCCCTTATACTGAGACAACTCCCCTGCAAAATACTAAACTAAATTCTTTTCCTAACTCTCTGTTTTCTATGAAAGGAATTGATGGTAGTCCTTTAGATATTTATGTTGTTAACCCTATTCCATCTGATGATGTGATAATCCCTTCAATAAGATGCTCGAATGTAACAATTCGTAGGAAAAAAAAAAGTAAAAGAGAAGGAAGCGAGGTATACTTTCATTCCCTTGTCATCGCGATTAGATATGGCTGAGACAATTTTTTCCACACCAGGGACCCTTAGAGAAGATGAGTCCACACCCAGGGTTACTTAATGTATGTCTTGTCTTTCAACGTTCGTGGTATTGGGGGGCTAGGGCCCTTACAAATTTCCTGAAAGCTACTAGCCCTGACTACTTCTTAATTGAGGAAACCCGCTGCTCTGCTGAGCACGCCATTTAGATCTTCACAAAAAAGTGTCCGGGGTGGTATTTCAGCATGATGGATTCATGTGACCTGTCTAGAGGTTTATTGACTTGTTGGAATCTAGCTTCCATGTGTTTCAAAACTTTCAAAACCATGGGAGGGATTCTTATGAAAGGAAGGTTTCTTTCCAACAAACTTGATCGGGCTATCCTCAACATGTATGCTCCATACAAGGATAGGGAGATATACTAGAAGACTCTGGAAGATAATGGTATTCTAAATACCCCAAATTTGATTGTGGTAGGTGACCTCAACTTTTTCTACGGCTGAAGTATGGGGATCCTCTGCGAAGTTGGATGATCTGGTTGTTTTCTTTACTGATTTGTTCAAAAGAGCCCATTTAGTTTATGTCCTCCCTAGAAAGTTTGGCTCAACTTGGAGTAATAAACGACAAGGCGTTGGATGCATTAGAAAAAGACTTGACCGATTCCTTTCAGCTGAGTATGTGGCTTCTAATTTATCAAGCCTTACAGAATCTGGATTGAACACTCCACAATCTCATATCATCAATCCATTGTGTTACAAATTGATGATTTTCAACGCAAGGTGAATAAACCCTTTCGGTTTAATAGTACATGGTTGAGTGACAGCGTCTACTGTGAATTGGTAAGAAAACATTGGACCCAAACTGTCCCCCCTCCAAATTTGAATCCAGTCGATTCACTGATTTTTAAGCTCAAAGGATTGAAAAGGAGGACAAAAGAGTGGGAAATTCATAAAAAAGAAAGGGATAAAGATGATCTTATTTTGATAAAAGATTAGATCAAAATTCTACATAATCTCAATCTCAATGGTGTCTTCTTTGATGAGGATAATTTGGAGTTACTAGCCTTACAATAAAAGACTTGATGATATCCTAAAGACTCAAGAAGGCACTTGGAGACTCAAGAGTCGGGCCACCTGGATACAGTTGGGAGACAACAATACCCTATTCTTCCATAGTTATGCCTCACACATGAGATGTGTTAACTCTATTTGGTCTATTAAAGATTATGAGGGTAATGAGGTTTCTGATCAAAACTTGATTAAGTCCGAGGATTTTCATCACTTCCAACAACATTATATTGACCCAAACTTGTCCAACATCGAGGATCAGCTGAAGGTGTTGAAGTTATATCCATCTTTCTTCTCTCAGGAGGATGGTATTCAGTTAGGAAGGCTAGTTACTTTGGAGGAGATCGAGAATATTTTAAAAGCTTTCAAGAAGGAAAAGGCACCTGGCCTGGATGGATGGTCAGTTGACCTGTTCCTTATTTTTTTTATTGCATGGGACCAGAATTACTGAATATGGTTAAATTCACGAGGGTTGAAGGTTGGGTTCCTAGGGGATTGAATTCAATTTTTTTTTACTTTAATTCCCAAAAAAACAAACTAGACTCATTTGATGACTTGAGGCCCATAGCCCTCTACAACCTGGTGTACAAACTAATTTCAAAAGTTATTGCAAACAGGATAAAGCCTCAGCTTTCCAGGTGGCTGAAAAAAGAATAGCTCGACTTTCTAGTAGATAGACAGATCCTAGATGCAGTGGGCATCATACCAGAAGTCCTGCACACTATCAAAGCAAAAAATATGAAGTCCCTTATATTGAAAATCGATCTTGTGAAATCATATGATTAAATAAATTGGGGTTTTTTTTAACTTGTTTTCCCGCAAATTGGGGTTCCTATAATGGTTACAAAGTGGATTATGGCCTGCGTAATTTCAACAAACTACTCAGTCCTGATTAATGGATACCCAACCCCCTTCTTCAATGGCTATAGAGGGCTACACTAGGGGTGCCCATTATCCCCACTGCTCTTTTTACTGGTAATAGAAGGTCTCCGTCTCTTGATTAGCAATGCTAAGAATAGGAATGTTGTCAAAGGTATAAATATTGCAAAAAGTTGGTACATCACTCATCTCCTTTTTGTTGACGATGTCATTTTATTTGGCTCAAATTCTGCTGAGGAATGGAACCACATCTCAGAAATTTTGTCTCTCTTTTGTAATGCGACGAGGATGCAAATTAGTCAGAGTAAATCTGTGTTCATTTGTAATTTAATTACAAACTCTATCTTATTGGAGGTTTTGAATTACTTACCTTATTATACAACTGATTTAAGAATGGTGTAAAGTACCTTGGTTTTTTAATAAAACCAAACTGTTATGGAAAGCAGGACTGGAGATGGTTAGTTGGTCATTTTGAAAAGAGAATAAAGTTACCTGTGGGTTTTCAAACATCTCTCCTTGGGGGGTCGCCTTACCCTGCTCAAATCTTTTCTAAGCAGTCTATCGGTGTATTGGGCTCTCCTAGCTCAAATTCCTATTTCTATTCCAAAGATTTTAAATGGCCTTATGTTTTCTTTTCTTTTTTCAAGTTACAAGGACAAGAACAAATATCATTTGACAAAATGGAGTTCTCTTGAGATGCCATATAAATACGGGGGTTGGAATATTAAGAATGTCTACTGGTTCAATACTGCACTCACATTAGAAATTCCATGGTGTGGTCTCTTTGGAGACAATTTATGGACCAGAACTCTTCATTCAAAATATATAAAAGTTGATATTTACAGCTGGATCAGGATGCAAAAGATAGATGTTCGAAATGTGTCTTTTATATGGAAGGGTTTCATGAAAATTATCCCGTGGATTTGTGCTAATTTATCCTGGAGGGTGGGAGGTGGAAAGAAAGTATATGTTGACGTGGATCCCATTTTGGGATTTAGTGGTGACTACTGTTTATCACAGGTCTTGCGAAATCACTTCTCTAGTTTTGATCTTTACACTCTCAACCAGTTTAAGAGATCGACCTGTCTTGTTCCCGATCTCTCTTATTGGTTAACTGCATCTGAGTTGGGTCTTGCTGGCATACGTCTTAATGAACAACAAGATCAAGTTATATGGGATAAAAATTTAGTGAATGGACAAGTGACTGCTAGATGGGCTTACTTGNTTGTATTAAAAGTAAAAAGTAAAGTCTCTAGTTTAAGTCTTATATTTACTTTTTACTTTGTATTATTCTTTTTTGTTTACTTTCTATTATTTTGTTACTCAACACTTGACAAACTCGACAAACACTCGACTAACAAGATCTCCCTCATACTGACTATAGAGCGCCTCTTGGAGCAATAATGAATGGGATACCAATTGGGAACATTATGTTAATGCATGTGGCTTATCCAACATGGGTTCTACTATGGCTCTAAAACACTTGAATCATTATTTCATTTCCAAAGTATCTACAAAAAGAACAATATGCCATAAGAATAAGAATAAGCATGACAATAAGAATAACAATATGCTTAGAGTTGTGTCGAATAAATATGGGATACCAATTAACAATAAACATTATGTTGATACATAATACATAAGGCTTATCCAACTTGGATTCTACTATGGCCTATGAAACACTTGCATCATCATTGTTTCATTTCCAAAGTATCTACAAGAATGACACTATGCCTACACTTCCATGCCACCAACTAATGACTTATCAACATACACTAGATCTTTCTCATTATCAATACGAACTTCAATCTCGTCTAACATCCTCACATCTTCGTAACAATAAAGCAAGAACATTATTGCCAATACATTCAATTTGCTATTAAATGCATCTTCTGATTGTCTCTTAAACCCATAAACACAAGTAAAATTATCACTGAAGATTAAAATATCAAAATATCATTAGACATTTTCATAATAATAAAGCACAAACACCATTGTCAACGAAATTATCACTGAAGATTCAAACATCATTGGACATTTTCATAATAATAAAGCACAAACACCATTGTCAACGAGCATAATGTTGCCTCTAATCAACTTTCTTTACAGATCTTCTTATAAGAAGTTTGCAACATTTGGAACGTAGTGTATCAAAGCACCCACATTGTACAAGTAGTCGCAGGCATCATTGACAAATGCACAATACAATAGTTAGAAATTACCAAAACCAATAACAACACCTAATACCTATCAGCTTCAATGACAAAGCCATCCCTCAAAATTTGGCTTCACAATGGGAAGCGATGCAAATCATAAACAGAACAGTATCAGTGAGATTCAGAGGTATCTCCCTTATCTTCAATTTCATGATTTATTTCAATTTGCTTGCCTTCCTTCCTTTCCAATTCTCTGTAGATTGTGCTTTTAATCTTCTCAACAGGCACCACAGGGAGGCAGGCAGCCACTCGGTACTCCGCATCAGACAAATACTGAACCCCATAATTATACTTCTCAACACAATAAGCACTGGGCGGAATAAGCGCCTCTACAAGCTGGGGAACAAATGGAAACCGACGAAGCGTGTACCAAGCCAACAGGCACCAATTCTCTGCAACAGGTTCATACCTGTTATACAAGTTCTTGGCCGAGGGTTCAGATTTGGAATACAAAGTCTTCGCCATTTCCTTACTCTTTTCCACTACTCCAACTTGTCGAACATCGGTTACGACAGATCTGGCAACTTCGGGTGCCCTTTTTGCCACCCCATAAATTTTACAAGTCCATGATTTAAGTGTTTGGGGCACACAACTGTCAAGCTTATCGATCACATAACCCACCTGTGAAAAAACCAAAAAAGAAAATGACAAACCGCCCTGATTGAATGACAGAACCCAAATGAAACCCTCTTTTTCTTAAACTGGCTAATTTAATGACAATGCACCCAAATAAAACGCTTGGTTGCTTTTCTTTTAGTAAATTTAAGGAGAAAGAAACCAAGCTAGGGTTTGATGATTGGAAGGCTAAGGCGGTCGGCCTACCTTTTTATCTACGAATTGCAGAATTTCGAAAGGCCTTCCCTCGACCTTCTGGTAGACGGGCATGACAAAAGGCTTAACAGCTCCCTCCATGGCATAAACCCCTTGTTTTAGAGGCCCCGAATTCTCTCTGGCATACCCGTAGAGACTAGAAAGACGAGCCGTGGCCTTATGAGTGGCATCCTGGAAAAATCCCAGGTATCTTAGCCCTTCCTCCCCGTCATTCTGCACCACCAAAAGATCCTTCCGTCAGCTATCACAATGAATAATGCCTGCATGTTACTGTATTCAATTGAAAAAAATGCATGTAAAATATGTGCAAAAGGGAAACTGCTAAACTTCACGAAACGTGGCAATTCAACTGAGACGACATGGCTGGACCACGAAACAGATGAATCTGGTAGAAATATTTCCTGTGGTAGGTAATGGTAAGGCTAGTAATCGAGATCCCCGCCGCGAAAGAGATGAATATTCTGAGCCACTACAGTGTAATATTCTGCGATGAAAAGAGTGGACGAGTGGCAACAAGGGTATATATAGAGGGAAGAAGGAAAGTTAAAGTACATGTGACAAGTGTAAGATGCCAGCCCGCCGAATACCAATCTGCGCCAATCTTGGCCGACATCACATGTTAATTCATTGAAAATTCATTCCGGGGCCACGGACTCATTGCTAGGGGCAAACCGCGGATTTCTTGAAGAAGAATAGGACCCACTACTTATTTGATGTAAATGTTTTTATAGTTGAGAAATAATAATTTGGAATGTTGAAAAGACTTTCCATAGCCATAAACGTTATTTAATAATTTTATGAAAATTCTAACATTTTTTTGAGAGAAAAAAGCATGGTTTTGCTATTCACATAAAAATGAATCAAATATGGATATTATTTATGAGATTAATTTTAAATTAGAGATGAGATTAATTTTAAATCAAAGATTTAATTGAATGTGAATACAATTTTTTTTAATTTACCTTTGGGAGGATGAGGTAAGGGTTGTTTTTCTGCAGAATGGTGGCGACAATATGGAGCCCCTTGGAGTCCAACTAGCTTTCTGGCTAGCTCTAGTACCAACCAAGGTATCAAAAAGTGGGAATTTTTTAGGCTTCAGTATCTGTCTGCTTTTATTTTGCGAAACCCAGCCCTACTTTGTCTCTTGTCGGTTATTAGGGTTTTTGTAGCCTCTCCACCTTTGGTGGTCAATGTTTTCACTTTTTTTGGTGGCTATCTTACTCTTAATCTAGCAAGCTGAAGGTTTTTTGGCAATTTCCTGTTAGTTGTCAGTGTTTTGCCTGTCTTTTTGTCGAAGGCAGCTGGCTAACCCTTCCTCACATGGGACACATGTCCTCGGAAGTGATGGGATCTGAAAAGTCACTTATGGGCTCTATGTTTGATGTAAGATCTTCAAAGTATGCTACTTTAGATTATGAAACCAAGCAGGGTTTTGCAACCTCCTCGCAAAGGGTTTCACAGAAACTCTTTGATGTTGCAGCTCAGCAAAAACGCAATCTAAAATCTTATAAAGCATGGAAGGAAGTGACGGTCTATACCCTAGAAGACAAAGCTGACATGGACAGGATTGCTCTCCTTGCTCGAAGAGGAGTTGTGGGTCATGTTGAAGGTACTAGGGTTTCCCAAATAGAATTGGTTGAGTGGATAAATGCAAACTGGACTCCATTATTCGGCTTACCCCCCAGAACCAGTCTTCTTTCATGCAGTTGGGTTGCCTTCATTTTTCCAAATGAAGACCTCATCGCCTCGATTCTGGAACAGTGTTGGTTGATCAAGGATGGCTCCATGGTGCTCAAAAGATGGCATGCCAATTTTAATCCAAAAACTGAACATGCGACTGTTAGGCACTTGTGGGTCTTGCTACCCGGCTTCCCTTTCGAATTATGGACACCAAACATCTTTGAAGGACTAGGAAATGTGCTGGCCCGTTAGGTTGGAGAAAAAATAGATTTATGGGATTAATAAGTGTATTGCATCAATGTTGGTTGAATTTAATGTCATGAAGGGGCTTCCATCGTTTGTGGATATTGTGTGGAGAAACAAGGTTATTAGTCAGAAACTTGATTATAAAAAATTCCCTTTCGTTGCTACAATTGCCGTTGTACGGGTCATGTACATGCTCGATGTCCACTACTTGGCAACAAGGGAGCTGCGAAGGTGAAGGTTTCAGAAAGCTTGTCCCCTCCAATTCAAGTTGGTGCTCCATTACCTGGTAAGACTTTATATGAGCCCTTTGTTATTTATGAAAGAGTCTCCAAAGCAGAGCTGGAGTTTTATTTATCCATGGAAAAATATTTATACATTCGCCTTTCAAATGCCAAACCCATTGCTAGGAGCTTACTGGGTGACCTAAATTGTCTGAATTTACAACAGAACTCTCCACCTGCTGTGAACCGTAATCCTGTTGTTACCTCTGTTACTTCCCCTGTTGTGAACCCTATTCCTGGTGATACCTGTATTGCTTCCCTGTTGTAAACCCTAATCCAGATATTTCTTGTGTTTTTTCCCTGGCTGTGATGGTGGACTCTTGTCCTAAACCCCCTGTGCTATTTTTGGATTTGAAAAATATTGAGTCCATGTATCCTTCTTGTGCCCCTTATACTGAGACAACTCCCCTACAAAATCCTGAACTAAATTCTTTTCCTAACTCTCTACTGTCTATGAAAGGAATTGATGGTAGTCCTTTAGATATTTATGCCATTAACCCTATTCCATCTAATGATGTGATAATCCCTTCGATAAGATGCTCGAATGTAACAATTCGTAGGAAAAAAAAAGTAAAAGAGAAGGACGTGGGGGATACTTTCATTCCCTTGTCATCACAATTAGATATGGCTGAGACAATTTCTTCCACACCAGGGACCCTTAGAGCAGATGAGTCCACACCCAGGGTTACTTAATGTATGTCCTGTCTTTCAACGTTCGTGGTATTGGGGGGCTAGGGCCCTTCCAAATTTCCTAAAAGCTACTAGCCGTGACTGCTTCTTAATTCAGGAAACCTGCTGCTCTGCTGAGCAGGCCATTTAGTTCTTCACAAAACAGTGTCCAGGGTGGTATTTCAGCACGATGGATTCATGTGGCCAGTCTGGAGGTTTATTGACAGGTCAAAATCCAGCTTCCATGTGTTTCAAAACTTTCAAAACCATGNAGTTGATAATAAAACGTCTAAGAAAGTTTGACATTCCTTGTAAACTCTGAAGTTGTCAGATAGAACGAGGAGGAGGATATTTGACAATAGCCTCAAATTTCAAGGGATCAACCATAATCCCACGATTAGACACAATGAAACCAAGTAATCGTCCAGACTCGACACAAAATACACATTTGTTAGGATTTACCGAATCTTGTAGTATCTGCATCGTTTAAACACGAGCTGTAAATGTGCAGGATGATCTCTTCTCTTCCAAGATCGCGCAGGTAGATCATCCAAATAAGTTTCAACTACATGTTTGATATCATGGAAAGAGAAGTTCATAGCTCGCTAGAAATTAGCCCTAGCATTCTTCAATCCGAATGGCATCTTCCCATAGGAAAAAGTACCACAGGGACATATAAAAGTCGTTTTATGCTAGTCTTCAGGTTTTATCTGAATTTGGTTATATCCTGAAAAACCATCCATGAAAGAAAACATTTCATGGCCCGCACACGC